>VRLP01003372.1:0-65330 GCA_009660295.1 Lophius piscatorius
ACACACACACACACACACACACACACACACACACACACACACACACACACACACACACACACACACACACACACACACACACACACACACACACACACACACAATGAAGGCCCATTGCACTACTGGACTAAACTGTCCAAATATAAAGCATACCAGATTATAAACCTGACTGATATGTTGAAACATAAAACTAGATAAAATTCAGTAACATGAATTATAAAAATAATAGTAAACTGACTAAATGGAAGAAACCTGAAACCTAAAATAATACTTATAAAACTGGCTAAATGAAACAAAAAACATAATGACTCCAACCAAAATGCAGATGAAAACACACAAACTAAAAAGATAATAAAGTGAATTACTTAAAATCCTGAATGATAAATAATAAATAAATAAATAAATAAATATGTGATCTTGAGTTTGCGTTTAAAAAAATCTGCACTTTCTTCCGGGCAGACCTGCGGACGTTGACAGACGCGGACCACAGCAATAGAAATAAGCGTCAATGTGAGTTTTTGTTATTTCTTTGGGAATGATTAAAGGAAAACTACCAGTAGACTTAAAGGTTCTAGAAATCTCATAGGATAAAGCATATCAGATAAACAGGGAGGACCAAGGCCATTCAGAGTTTTTATAAACCAATAAAATAATCTTCAGATCAATTCTTAAGCTGACCGGTGGCCAGTGTCTGAAAGAACGCAGCGAATCTGAATACCCACACTCGTGTGTTGAATTTCAGGCCAAAAAGTGATTAATAATGCTAAAAAAGAAATCTACAATGTAAATGGAGTTCACGTTCAGCACTGAGTTCATTCAGGGTTCAATATGATAAATAATTATCAAGCATCACCCATTCACTTTTATGGATGCAATCAGATAACAAACTCACATTGAAGTGAGCAGTAACTAAACAAAGAGTGTTGTTATGTAACATGTGACAAGGTTTCTGCGGGTTTAAACAATAAAACATTAGAGGCCTTTTTAATACATTTAGAAATTCTGAAGTGCAAAAGAAGCGTTTAATTCTGGATTTAAATAATTATATTCATGCTTAATTGTATGCCTATACCTAGTCTTAACATGTAACTCTTACATATTTTCTGCAATTTAAAAGTCAATATGGAAATCCATCAGATTATAATGGGATTATAATGGCCTCTTACATAAATCACAATTGGAATGCAAAAAGAATAAAAAGGTTTACTTTAGTGTTTTTCAAAATGGTCTAATAGTAGTTTTTATGGTTGACTCCAATACACAGGGTTTACTCTCAGGTTTCTTTTTCTAATTGATAATTTAGTACATTTTAGTTACTTTTATTAAACAGTTTTTAATCAAGTCTAAAAGCCTCTGATGAGGAGGCCATGTATCGTTTGCATTGTCATAAACTTTGAATTCTCGTTGTTTGCATTATATCCAATTTTCACGCTGTATAATGTGGCCCATTGTGGGACACAGCAAATGCTGGGAAGGTATAATGACGAGTGGTTGTCAGTGTGCATGTTAATTCAGTGTATTGGCTGATGGCATTTTTTCAAACCTGAGCCATCACTTGTCTATCGTCTAAATACGCACAGTCCACTTTTGTGCAAGTATATCCCATAAAACGTGGAATAAACCAATTAAAACTGTCTGACCAGTATATTCCTAACTTTTTACTAAATCAATATTAATATGGTGGTAATATATTAAATGACTTCAATCGGTTATTTGAATTTGTAACTCACTATTTGCAGCTGCAGGTAGTCTCCCAGGCCGGATGCGCTGTCCACTCGCAGCAGAAAGGCATGTTTCTGCTGGGTGCTGAATCCAAGGGCTAGCCGGTCTGCCCTGGTACTGGGACGTTCATTAGGGGGCCACGTGTAGACTACCACCCCTCCATCACGGCCAAAGATGTAAGTGGTCCCAGCTGGTGTGCACAGATAACAACACTTATTACAAGCATGTTTATACTTTATGTCATTAACAGAACTGTCTATCATCAGGGTGACAGACAGATGACAGCTGGGGCTATTTTCTTATTTTTCTATTTCTTTTGGCTGGGCTACACATAACTTTAAAAATTAATTGGTACCAACTGTTTCCTATTACATCATAGTTTTTTCCCCTGTTCATTTGCTATCATTCTATTTGTCAGCGTTGGGTAAATAATTTCACTTGATTTTCTTATGATTTGTGAATCTTGAAATGATTTTAAGTCGGTATAATTATCCAGGGGTTCGTCTATAAGCTTATAGCAACAAATAATGGGAATTATCGTTAATGAAAATGAGCATCTTAACTCTACTTGTATCATTGGGTACAAACAATTTGTTTTGCTTTTTCACTTAGCATGTGTCGTCAGGCCTGCAGGCCTATATTTTTCTGAAAGCAATATTTCCTAAAGTTGAAATATTGGAAGAAGGCAAAATTGACACGTGTAAGGATGTGAAGGAACAATGAGCAAATTGGGATTGGTAAACGACTGAGTAGGAGCATCTTCAGAACTGCAGGACTTGTTGGATGTGTCCAGTCTGCAGTGGTTAGTACAAAGTCTACAGAGTCTAAGCAAGTCAACTGGCAAATTGGTGACAAAGTCATGGGCGCCCAGGCTCATGGATGCATGCATGGAACAGAGGCTAGTCGTACTTGTCAGTTCCCACAAAAGAGCTACTGTATTGCTGAAAAAGTTAATGCTGGTACTAACTGACAGGTGTCAGAACACTCATTAAATCACAGAGCTAATTAAATGGCGAAGGTTTTAATGTTATGGCTGATCGGTGTATATATTTATGTTTTTCCTTATTTATCATTCTTATGGCACTAAAGCTTCATGTGCAGAGACAGTGTTTTTACATATTTTATTTTAAACATCCAGGGGTTTGACAAGACGGTTTTCACCTTAAATGTCACACATGAAAGAATGTCAGTTTAAAGGCTCACATTCCTGCTGTGAAGAGCAGAGTAGGAGAATATAACTACTCCCCATGCGCACAATATGAGAGAGATAACACGGTTATATCATTCCAGTAACGATCATTGCTAAGAAACATCAATACAGACTGACTCTTGTAAAAACAAGAATCAGATTAAAAAGGAGGCAATTAACGGATAATAAGAATAGTTACAAATAGAATTAAAATATGCTCTCTATCAAAGCAAACATCCCAGAAACATGCTATTCTTTGCAACAAATATTACAGATTACAATACAGATAATTGCAGAAGAGCATTTATAACTCAGGGACAAATTAACAAAATTAAACTCAACATGTCAGTTGACCAATATTTTAACATTTTTGCATAAAAGTCCTCAAAGGTAATTAACACTATCCCAAACCACTTAACGTTGAGGCCGACTGTAATATATGAGTCATAAAATGCAATAAAACAGTTTGACTTACTGTAAGATGACATATAATCATTCATTATCTTGATTGTTAGGCTGCTGAGGATAATTAAGTGCTAAAAGCTAGAAACTGCATAGAGGACAGTTTAAATATTACAGTTAAGAACACCCAAACTACAGTTTGCCAATATAAACTTCCAAATCAACACATGCTAGCACCCTCAGGTGGTGACTCTGATAAAGTGCAAATCAAATACTTTGTTTTAGTTTGAATCCAAATCATCCCAATGCATCTGTTTTAGACCTGCAGTCCAACACTTTCATGGATTTATTAAAATGAGGTTTCAGAATAAGCTAAACAGTAGTACTCTAACAGTAGCGGTGTACTAAATAACAGATTGAAATGTTCTGTAATGGAGGAAACAAAAAGACTCACCATCATTGCATAGTGGCCCAGCATACGATGTCATGCTGCAGTCGCAGGTGAAGCCCTCCCATTGCTGCAAACAAACTCCCTGATTTGAGCATGAGTCTTCTTGACATGTAGTGCTTGGTCCTGCAGTGGGAGATGTGGTTGAGTGGGAGGGTGTAGAAGTTATAAGATCACAAACAGACAGGTTTTTTTTGCTTTTGTCTGAAGCCCACCGTGTTCACAATAGTATGTTAGAGCAACATAATTATTTTCATAGCGCATTTCCTTAAAAGATTTTGTATTTTCTTATGACCTTGCAGACTGTGATGCTGCGACGATGGTATGATTAGTAGTATTAGTAGAAACAAACTCTGACGCTGTTTATAGGCTCCCATTGTTTAGTTTACAATGATCTTTTCCCTACAGACTGAACTAAACTAAACTGAAATCTGTCTTACAAGGTGAAAATTTGGAAGCATGCAGGTGGTGAGGCTAGATGAGTCGGGTAGGACAGCAGGATGAGTTAAATATAAAAGGTCAGAGTTATGTTTAAAGGTCTCCATCTCAATACTCTTTTTTCAACAGTCAGTTTCTCTCCCGGCCTCGTGCTGAAACCACACAGGAGGAGAATGTCAAAGCTCTAAAATTAGTACCCTTAATTGCACTTCTAACTCAAGGAAAGGGTGTGAAAATGATTCACAAATGGAGTATTGAAGTTTAGGGTGGGGAGTCAGTAGGGGGGCTTGGAGAGCATGCTCATTGGCAACCCGGGTGGAGGAGCTGTGGTTTAATCGAGTCAAGCAGTGGTTATGTTACTAGTGTGATGAAGTCACTATGGTGGCTAGGAGAGGACAGGTCACCTCTGACCATTGACTCTGGATCACTGGGATCCACACAACACTTGACACCACTGGGTAGTTCCAACACACGCATACGTACACATACACACACTCATTTTCCCCAACCTTGTACACGTGTCTCACATGCTGACACAAAGTGATATACCTTGCAAGTCAGCTCTCATCAATGTAACTTTTGTCAGCCCAACAAAAAAGCAAACAAGCAAATTAAGTTAGATGGTTAGTCAATGCACACAGATGCCTGTGACCTGCTGAAAAAGTGGCAGAAAGCAAACACAAAGACAGAGGAGGAGATGAGTCGAACGAGAGTAAAATTTACATCTAATAGACTAAAAGCTGTGTTAGTGGGAGAGCCTAATAAGGTAAAGCAGGAGTTAAATGAAAACTGAAAGAAAAACAGGCAGCTAACTGAGACCAGGACAGAACTACTGGTGTTTGCTTCTCCGTGACTTTAACTCACCTTCACAGCCTCGCTCTACTTGTCCCATGGTTGCCAAGGCATCAGCCAAAAGGTCAGGAAGCCGGCCGTTTAGATCAACTGTTGCGAGGCAACCCTGGAATCCCTCACGGGAGTGGACCAGCTTAGGCAGGTCTCGATACATCTCTTTGGATACGCCCCCGATGTACAGGTCACCTGGTGATGAGCATCACAGTGAATGACAGCTTCATGAACCAATTACAAGGCCATACTAAGAGTTATGGCTTCCAATCACATTCATCAGATGGATTGAGACATAGTAAAAAGGTCATCCATACAGCCCTGACACGAATCACAAAATACCGCACATTTTCTTAATTTAGTCAGTCTCATATTCATCACAATGGCATGAGATTGGAATAGATCCATTCCACTTAGTATATGTTAGCCAGACTGGTTAAAACACATCAATATCTACACTGGAATTGCTGACAATGAGTGAAAATAAAAGCTCTAAAGATGATTTTTGACAGTGAGTAACATCGTACTCACATCCGTGTGAGTTTAATGGTGTGGTTAAGATATATTTATATCGGTGATTATTTTAGTTTCTAATAAAATCAAATAGTTCTAATTCCAAACAATGTCGATCATGGCCTCTAACTAAGCTTTTTTCCTGATTCACACTGTTGCCATTATATTTTATCTTATATGTTTAGTTTCAATGTTCACTGAATAGATTTCTCTGTATTTGTATCTGTATGTAATGGTTCCTCTTTGTTTCACATTCAAAAACAGGGCATACATACAGTATAACACAGGGAAATTAATACTCTGTATTTGTGCCAGAATGCATAGCATGTAGCAGCCCCTTGGAGCGGCCTTAGAGCAAATTAGGGTGAAGGGTCTCATTCAAGGACCCCACTACATGTAGAGTGAAGGGGCAAGGATCGGACCATGGATCTTCAAATAGGCTGACGACTGCTCTATCAACTGAGCTACAGCCGCCCCACATAAAAGAGACGGATTTGAATCAGTGATGATAATTATCAAACACTGTGTGCATAGGTAAATCTTTCAAATATTGTTGTACCTCTGCATATTTTGAACACTGACCTCTTAAATGTGTTGTCTGATTTTTTTTTTTGTGATTTATCTTTCTAAACTTTTTGGTGTGGTTTTTCACAGAAGCAAAAAAAGGTTTCCTCCATATCCTTAACTTTTGTCAGATTTCCTTGAAATGTAGCAACATAAAATAAACAAATAGAGGTATTGGCCATAAAACAATCACTTTTGTTGACTTTTTTTGCAAGTTTAAAAGTATGTGCAACCCTTTCCCTGATACAGCTGCTGTAACGGAGGAATGGATAGTTGTATTTTGGAGCATACCCTTTAGATCAAGGTTCTTGGCACCCATGGTGGTTTGCGTGGTGACTTTGGTGTCAATCTTGACTGTATGGAGATTGTTGGTGTCCCTTGATATGTGCACGTTGTGCCAGTGGTTGTCATTTAGGGGACTGTTCGAGTTGCCTTTAATCAGGTGTGCTCCATTACCCAGATCAGAGATGTAGTGTAGGTAGCTAGCAAAGGGAACAAGTAAAGGAGAGAGGAGGCATTTAAGAAATTGAGGATATTCATGAAGAAGAGCGACACATGATCATACACTTCAGTCTTGCAGAAATATAATTACAGGAACAGATAATAAGCTAAGTTACCTGTGCTTTCTTAATATTTTATTTGTTCATCAAAGATAATGTTAACTCTACTTCCACAGTAAAATGCACATGTGCATTTCTGCACGACAGATATTGACCCATATTTAAACTGCATTTTATTTCCCTCTTACCATTACATTATATATATATAATTTAAGCATAGTCCCACACATGGTTCTTTGTTCAACTCACCCTTTAACTAACTCTAAAACTATGAAGTCGTTGCCGTCTCCTCTGTTGTAGAGAACAAGGCCGTCGGGAGATGTTGTCTTGAACTGCATGAAGAGATGCATGGAGTAGTAGGCCTGCAGTGTAGGCAGAGTGACAAAACTGGAGCGCGAGCGAAAGGTGACAGGGTCGGCTACGATACTTTTATAGCCAATAACAGCGTTGAGCTCGCAGTAGTCAATGTCGCCGTTTTTGCAGAGGTCGATGTAGGGCATGCCATTCAGCGCTAGACCCTGAAGATGGCCGATGAAGTTAGAGGGTACGGCAGGCATGAAGCGCTTCTCCGTCACAATACCCGTCTCCACATTGTGGAACTCCAACTGGGTGTGGTCACCTGCCATCTGACCTGGTGGTGGGGGTAAACTTCAGAGGTGAGGGCTATGGAAAGTTGGGTTTCAAATGGAACTTTGGAAAATCCAAATGATAATTTTAATACTTGAACAAATATTGAAAGACAGATAATAATAGATGTTATAGAAACTAGAGGAGGGGTGTCCTGTTATGATCACACTAGAGAGTCACTGTGTAGTGGAAAGAGGAATAAATAATGCTGCTCCTGTTACCTTCAACGGGCTGGAGGTCGTCCACGGTGAGTTTGAGGTTTTTCCCACGCCGGACTACCCTCACTGTGTGCCATTCATTATCATTGAGGCCCGACCCCGCAAAGATGGTCTCTGGGCCTTTACCTACACATAGCCCAGAGCACCGTTACCATCATTCATAGGGAGGTAGACAGAACAGATCAAGAAAGACAAAGAAGAGAGAAGAAGTAGAAGAAAAAGTAGAAGAATCCGGACAGGCTGAATGAAATCTTAAAGACAGAAAGTGGGGAGATGGAGGGGAACAGCAGAGTGAAGGAGGACCATACATATTCTGGGGAGACAAACACCTCCTTGTCAACCATCACACTCCCTCCACAGATAGACACACAGGTTTCTTTGCAGATAGGCCAGTGAGACAGATGATTCGACACAGACAGACAAAGATTAACATTAATGGATGGCATGGGTGTCTAAGATGGAGCCTGTGAGTCACGACAGGCCTACGCCGAGACAATCCATCTGTTGTCAAATCATGCCAGCATGATGACCAACCACTACCCACACAAGCAGAATCCAAAGATGCTACACAACCCTCTTGAACACTTGCATACAACATACATTAGTCTACATCAAAGATTTTTTAAATTTTTATATATATATATATGTGTGTGTGTTCCTTGATGTTGTAGTACCACAGTCAGTCTCTTGGTGGCACTAGATACACAGTGGACAACAGAGAGCTCTCCAAGGTTCTGATGAGCAGGAGAAGAAGAGCAGCTGTGCTTATCTCTCTGTCCGTCTACCAGCCCCTAAATTCACATACTTGAATGTGCCCTTCCTCCTACTCACAACAAGCACCAGCACTAAACACAAAACACGGCATCCCCCAACCATCCTACACACACTCCCCTTCTTCCTCTAAGCTCTGTTGGTTTGAGTGAGTTTGTTTCCGGTGACCTATAGGCGATAACGATGGGGGGAGGTGAGAAGTAAACTGACCCGAACGACTCCTGCTGCAGAAAAATGTCAAGCATGTCTACATCACTCATGGAGGCAGGCAGGCAGGGCACAGACACGCACTCACAGGTAGAGAGAGAGAGATATATACGAACACGCTCATGTTGTCCGTAGGGCAATATAATTAAAAAAAATATGAGAAGTCAATCAAAATAGATATAGCAGTGTGAAATATATGTGTGTGATGGCAAAGCAAAAATAGTGTGTTGTGTTTTGAGAGGACACTGGGTTCCCCTGAGGGGACTCAGCTGTGCTCTGGGCATGAGCATCTCATCCTGTTACCAGGGATCACTGCCTAACACTGAGTGAAAGAGAATATGTTTAAGTCTATGTGTTTTTTTTTGGGGTTTGTGTGTTTTGCATTTGCTAAAAGAATGAGCAGACCGATATGAGATCGAGGCAGTGATCTGTGTCAGCCTGGTAACAGGGGACGGCACAAATACACACCAAAACACACACATGTGCACCTGCTAATTGTGTTCAGCAGCATGGTGAGCTCAGTTTTCTACAAGAAATCGGTGTGGCGTTCAGTAACCTGTCTTTGCTTGGTACTGTTAAACCAGAGCACAGCAAGGCGAGACAAACAGAAGACAAAGGGACTGTTTTTTTTTCTGCATTGGAAATACATTTCAAACCAAGTGACAAGCTAATGGATATTATAAGAGCAGGATAATGAAAACAAAATGACAAAAAGTGTTTCATGTTTTCATTAGCTCTAAATAACAAATGGCTTTTCTGCCGGATAAGCCTCAATCTCTCCCATGCCGGGGCTTTTATCCAACTGCTGAGTGGACTATTTCAGTGGCGCCTGGCTGTTAAATAAATTTTTTCTTCCCCCCCTCGAATATAAGATGTATAATTTATTGTATGCACACGGTGTGCCAGAAAAGTGGCTGCCTAATGAAATGTTCATTGAGACAACCGGTCTGAAAACTGGCCGAAAGGCATGCGGGATAGCAACAGCCCTGTGTGGCTACTAAGGTTTCTATGGCAACTGCAGTCGTCCATTTCACCACCTCCATCCCATCGGAGAGCATTCTTCTCTCACTCCCTCTCTCTCTCTCTCTCTAGCTTTCTCTGTGGTCGTGACAGAGAGAAAATCCACGCGAGGGAATTAAACTTCATCAGGGATTCAGTTCCACTCGCAGCAGCTTGAACACACACGCACACACACACACACACAAACACCTAGATGAGCCATGAAATTAATACAGAAGTCACAAGCATCACACACTGAACGAAACACTACCCAAAAATCCCTCATTTCAATTTGAGAGAGATACAAAAAGCAAACAAAGAAGGCAACCAGGCAGACATCAGGATGAAGGTTGGGCAGAGAGAAACAGAGGGATAACACGGCTTTTGTCTCTGGCATGAAGGAGAAGTAATTAACCTGCAGCTCTGAATTGCCGTCATCCACCAGTTACCACTCGTATGCTCTTTCGCCACTTCCCAGCACAGATAATTTCACCTGAATGCCTCATGCACAGATTTTTTTGCTCTCTTTTATTTTTGTATCCCCTTCAGCCCCCCTCCTTCCTCTCTTCTGTCTATCCTTCTCTTCTAAAATGGCCGACCTGGAAAATCCTGGCCCTCAGCAAAAATCGCAGCACTCCTGTGGCGTAGCTGAACACAAACGCACATATGTGCACCTTCACCTCTCCAAAACACACACTCAACATAGACACACGGCCGAGAGATATGTTGAATAAGGGAGTATGGGCAGATGAACTGACAAGAGAGTGTGAAAAAACATTCATTAAAAACCCACACACATCTCTACACACACACACACACACACACACAAACTCATACTGAGGAGGAAGAGGTTGGGGGAAGGGTTAGGTGAGATGGAGGATCACTTACTGGCTGTACAGTTTATCCTGATACAGTCTGGAGGGAGAGCAGAGCAGAGGGTTAATGCTGCACAAAAACACATACTCTCCACGCCCTGGGGACGCACACAACGACACACCCTGCACGTATACATAAAAAACAAGCCACACACACACACACAAACACTGCTGGGAAAACACACTCTCGTTTGTCACATGACATCAAGGAAGACCAAAAGGCAATTTCTGTAACTTTTTGGGCAAATAAAAAGTAAAATCTAAACCGACACTAAGAGATCTCTTGAATTGAACATGTTACATGTGAGGGAGAGAAGTGTGTCCCAGCAGAAGCAGTGTGCTCATTGGATGCTCTGGCCTGAGCGACAGATTCAGTCACCAATCAAGAACACCATGAGACTGAGACAGGTCATGTGTGGCGGTTTGTCTGATGACACTGCACACATGACCATAATTTTTGTCGCCCAGCTAGAGCACAAATCTCCGCAAACAGTCAGAGGATTCAGAACCATTCTTAAGTACAGAGATATTTATTAAACCCATGATGCCTTGGTGTGTCGTGTGGCGTCAACCACAGAAAGGGCGCGGCTGCAGACAACCAGAGACCAACACATGCACCCCTCTGACACGTCTATGATTGTTAGCATGTTGATGTACTTAAAATCCGGTGAATGTGATGCCAGTAAATGAATTATGTCAAAACGTGTTATAGCTAAAAAAAAAAAAAGAAAAAGAAAAAGTTTTTTATGTGGTTATGAGTGGATATTCCATTTGTGTGTGTTTCTACAATGAGTAAGTATTTGTGTTGATTGTTGGAGGTGTTGGGGATGCAGAGGTCCACTGGGAGTGAGCAGGGAATGCAGCTGGAGGCTTGACCCTCTGTTCAACATACAAATGATACTAACCTTCATTTGTGTCAGTATGTTTTCAAAGGTTAACCTGTATTTGCAACATGAAGTCATTCAAAATTCTAACACATACTGGATAAAACCTATGGGACCCATCTACTGGATATACTTAGCATAAACAGAATTATGTGGAAGTATTGTCAGGACTATCAGGAGCAGTTTACTACCCAAGGACTGGATCTTATTTAAATCAACAGTTAATGACATTCTTATACAGAGAATAGACCAAAATCAGAAACATCTCCTGATAGGTAATTAAGGTAATGTTTGAGGATCTACGTGTTTGTGTGAATTTTAGGTACCTAGGTTGACAGTGAGTCGGACACGGCCCCCATCCAACTCCAGACGAAGGGTGTCTGCAGAGTTACGGGATGTGGTTGCCATGAGAACTCCATAGGCCCGCTGGGAGCGGAAGCGTAGCGAGACGTCCTCCGCCTCGGTGTGCATGGCCACAGGCAACTGCACCTTCATAAACTTACTGCCGTCGTAAGACAAGATGGTCGCATCTGTTCAAGACGCGCAGTGATAGATGAGGAGAACGAATGAGAGAAGTTGTGAAAGACAGGCAGAGGAAAAGAGAGATGATGGTGTACGAGAGCGAGGTGGGTGGAAACAGAAAAAGACAGTAAAAAAACAAGATTGAGAACACAGGAGAAAATGCAGGATGTGGGAAGAGACAAAGGCAAATTGACATTGAGTGAATCAGATTTAAACACGACGAGGTGTGGTTTAGCACACCACATGTTGATACTCAAAAGATGCTTCCTTCCAAATTATTCCATCAATCTCCACCCTAAAGTCATCATCACTCCCTCACAAAAAGTGTAAAAATAGCTGCAGCTGCTTGGCTTGCCTTGATTATCTGGTTTAAATCAGAATGCATGGTGATGAGTGTATTAGCCATCGCCGCTGACATCCCAGACCCTGAAGTCAGAATGTAACAAGCTCAGGTGATCCCGCCTTAATGTCTTTTGCAGTCATTTACATATTCATAATCTTTTCTTGCCGCTACCTGCCGGGGCCAATCCCCAACCTCTAAACTGTTTACCTCGGAGAACCCTGTTTTTTATTGGCCAATTACAAACACAGCTAAACACACTCTCCATGTTTCGCTGTCTTTATCTCTCCCTTCTTATATCTCTCCATTCTATTCCTCCTGTGCCTTCTCTCCCTCTCGCGCTCCCTAAAACGGTTGGCGCCAAGGAAAAAAAACAAGAGAACAGGAAGAGAGGGAAGCCTCATGAATACTGATGAGTCGAGAAGGAGGGAAAAAGAGAGATAGTGTGTTGTGTGCTTGCAAGTGCATGTCAAAGTAAGTGAGTGAATTTAAGTGTGAACAGGGGAGGGTTTGGTAAAGTGAGAACAGGGGGAAGAAAATATAGGGACAGAGTGAAACACAGAGAAAGGAGGAGAGTGGGGAGAGCTCCTGGCTAAAATGCAAATGAACCCTCATTAACTTGAGGGAAAAAAAGGAGGTGGTTGGCCTGTTATATCACAGATAACATAACGGACACACACATTCCGCCCAAGCACACAAAATTGTGCACACACTGAATTTTCCCCACCTGACTCACACTAGCAGGCTAACAGAAGAGGCAAAAAAGACCAGACTGTGTCGCATACGATCACATCATTGGGTGCATTTTGCACGGCAAGATGTGCTGCGTGCTACAGATGTGTTCTCACTGATGAAATCAAGTGAAAGATGAGTCCAATAACGTGTCGTCCATCTCTCACTACTCTTTCTTTCCTGAAGAGCTCAGCCGTAAACCCATTGGCAGTGGCGGAGAATAACTCAGTACCTTAATTACATACTAATTTGAGGAATTTTTCCTTTAGTGTGTTCTTTCCATTTATATAATTACAGTTATAAAATGTTTATTATCATTATTTTTCCTACTTCATACTTGTACTCCACAACATTTATCTGACAACTGTATTAACCAATTGCTATTCAGATTACAAATTTCCATGCCTATACTTTTCAGGGAAAACTACACATTTCTAAATATGTTGATTTTGTTTATGATAAATTTAAATGATCCTTTATGGGTTTTTAAACTGAATAAACTTTTCAAAAAAAAAGTTTTTGTTTTTAAATAGTTTTTAAAGAAAAAGCTAACTTTGAAGCACAATGGAAGCAAAATGCATATTTAAGACATATCTTACCATTTACAACCTAAAACGTCATACCTTAATATATTTTAGCAAGTTAAAGGCCTTACATTATCATATTTTATACTTTGCAGAAAAATACTCGGCAACAATAAAATAGTTAAAATTACTTCAGCCTTCAACATCTAAAGCAGTAACATAAGCCTACTCAATAATGCAAAACCGTCCTATGTAATAACAAAAACAGTGAGACCTTTCAGGGTTTCTGCATATTTCAGAAAGCTACATTTAAGACATATCTTAGTCCTTTAGAAACTAAAATTAAGACCATACTATACAAATGTGCGCTGGAGATGAAGTAAAATTGGGATGACAGTGACCTGCAAAGTAAATACATTTCCTCAATAAATTCAAGACACAGATATTGAAGTCCTACCTGATCATATTTAAGGCCTGATACATGATGCTGCCACATATTTTAAAATCCATATTATGAAATTGTATACTTTTTAAGACCCCTTCTTTCTACTACAAAATGTATATTTTTTATTTTTGATACTTTATTAACTTATACTTAGGGACTTGTATTGGAGTATATTCGGTTCGGTGTCAATACTTTTAATGTTCTGTATTTACTGTAGAAAAATTATCTGATGACAATTATTTGAGCAAACTGAGCAAACATCATTTTGCATAGTCTTCATATGTATACAAGCAGCCACATGAAACATAAATGTCATATTTCCATCACTGTAACCATTTCCACATCATTTTCCCTGCTTGAGGTTAGACTGGTGGTTGTTACTGGTGTCATCTGGATGCACTTATTTGGTTACGAGCAGAGAATAAAATTAAGAAGTTGATCACAGTTACTTGTGTGACGGATTTTAAATCTTAAATTTCATTATCGTAACAGCTTCAGCCATTCACCGGCTCCTTCTTTGTTTGATTAGGTGATAAGTCCCAAATGTATGTATCCATATCTATTTACCACATGTTGACTTGGGTCATAATTTTGACCCAAGTGTCTTATTTGACTTAGTAGCGCTTATCTTTTTTTGCTTTAAATGGATATATTTGACTTATTATTTGATGATTTCAATTCAAGTACAAAAGTATGTTTGTTCCAGGGGATCCAGGAATAATTTATTTTACTTATCTTAGTTTTGCCTTCAAAGACATTTTTCCTGATCTTTCAGTAAACACATAATAAAATTTTAGATTAAAAATGTGCAGGTAGATCAAGATGATATTGCATCTCTGCCGAAAGTCAAATATATTTATTTGTAAGGAAGATTTTTATAAAATCACTGCATGATTAAAGATAAACATGCAAGTAAGATAGTTCGGCCTTGTTTGAACATTTAGGCTCTACGGAGTGCCTGAGTAATATTCTTGATAGACTTTTCATTATTATTGACTAACTTATTCAAGTTTTGAGTTTGTTTCAAGTATATTTCATTCCTGTCAGTCTAACAAAATGTGAAAGTTTGAGGGTAAGATGAACTTAGGTGGTGCAGCACAGTGACTTAGTGGCTTCCTCCTACAGCCACTAAATGCAGATGAAATGGTGACCGTAAATTATCTGTAGAAATGAATGGGTTAATTAATGGTTGTTTGTCTCTATGGGTTGGCCCTTTGATGACCTGATGAATTGTCCAGGGTGAACCTCCTCTTTTGCCCAATGTCAGATGGGATAGGCTCAGCAACCCAGTGGGGACGGGAATTTATAGAAAATGAATGAGCTTTAGTCAAAAGGTGGGGGGTGCTCTAAAATCCATTATTTACAATTATTTGTGAATCTGAAACTGGGAAGCGTGTGCTGCTCAGTGTTTACTCAGTGCTGCTGCTGGGAGCACAGCTTAAATTACATCATGTATGAAAGGGCCTTTAGAAATTAATTAGTTATCCGTAATTATTAGCAGATGGGGACTTGCTTATAAGTTGTTTTGAAAAATTACATTGAAAGAGTACAGACTCGGTTGTGTCATGTTAGAAAAAAGTTAAGCCTTACTAATTCATAGCATTTCATCTGTTTTTTTCTTCTAATCCTGGCAGGACTGAGCTTCCACAGAGAAATCAGGATGCACGAAAGAAACGGGAGTATCCCACCAGGGTGAACTGCAGCGAACTGAAAATGTGTTCAGGGACTTGCAAATGCATTGCAAGGAATATGTGTGTGATTGCGCTCTACAAAATAAGAATGCCTCTTTGAGCTAGGAGCTAGTACATGTGGCAAGCGTTTTTGTTGATTAAAGAAGAGAGAAGGGGGAACAAAGGAGAGAGTGAGAGAATGAGGGGAGGGGAAAAAGGAGGGGGAAACCGCAGGTAGAAGGCGTATACATGGCCAATCATTCTCTCCATCTGCTTCTCCATCTGTGATTCCTTTAATCCACTGAACCACCAGTTAGTGACCCATCAATGCACACAGAGAGAGTAATGAAGAAAGATGTGAAGGAAAGGAGGACAGAGCCAAGAGAGAGGGAGCGATAGAGAGAGAGAGAGAGAGAGAGAGAGAGAGAGAGAGAGAGGCTGCATTGGGAGGATTAGATCACACTCTATATGTTTGTCCTCCAAAATGAAACATTTTCATATCGACCTTACAGAGTACGTGTCTGTATCTTCTGTTAGATGATAGTACCATCATCACTTGAGACGCGTCAGCAGTTCTGGCACAAAAAACATTTCTTCTCGTCTCCTTGTCTTGTCTGACAATCTTTCTTACTATCCATTACTCCCTCAGCCTCAATTCATACCTTTTCTCATAACTCAGTCTCTGTCAGGTTTGTCTCGCCCTCTCTACCGTTCCTCCTCATATTCTCAGCTGCTGTCATATGCTGGTTCCAGCACAGCGGTTCCACCCTCTTCTGTCACAGCTCCTTCGCCCTGCTTTTTGTACATTTCTTCCCCCATCGATTCTCAGTCTCTCAATCCAGAGCACTCCAATCATCCTGGCTACAGCTCTGTCCCACCTCTTCTCTTTCACCGTGTTTGAGCCTCTCCTTTCCCTGCCTCCAACTGAAGAGTCTTGTTTTGATGTGGTGAGTTTAGTTTTTAGTAAAAAAAAATTTTGCAAGCAAAGATAGGAATTGGGTACAATTATTACACATGTTGTATTATTTTTTCTCCTGGCACCACTTTTCTGTTCTGGCCACCGCATCTTTGTTGTGATGTAAATTAGCTTTTTATTTTATTAATTGAACCACATTTTTATCAGCTATAAATCTTAATGAAAACACATTTAGCTTCTTTCAAACTGTGTATTCTAAAAGGAGACACCTTTTAAAGGAAAGGAAAACATCACTTGAAGGCATGATGAATACATTTTTTATGGTCCAATATGACAATGATAATAATTTATTTTCACTATTTGATTGTCTGAGCTATTTCTCATTTGAAAACGTCAAGCACTCGACTATATACCATCTGTTTTGTGCCATTCATGCCTCTGGCTTTACTCAATGTTCTGAGGCCAAAAGAAAAATGACACTTCGTGACATAATAATGTAACAAAAATGCATGTTGCTGTTCAGCGGCTGTTATCTAAATCAATCATGTCAATTAGATTGCAGGATGCCAACCTCCCGTCCATCACCCACCCTCCTCACCTCTCTCACAGGAGCGTCCCAGGTACCCTGTCCCAGAGCAGTCACAAACGTAGCGGTTCCAGCCCTCCCTGCAGATGCCGTTGTGCTGGCAGGGGTTGGAGAGGCACTGTTTTGGAGGCTCTCTAGAACACGAGGGCTTCACCCCCACTGCCTTCTGAGCTTCCGCCAACCGCCGGATGTCTTTGCTCTGTCCGTCGACAAACAGGTCTCTGATGCAGCCTACGTAGCCGTAGTTCAGCAGAGCCGTCCACACCTGAGGAACAGGTCGGTGACCAGTGTTAATTTGGTTCACTTAAATTAATTTAATGACATTTTGCAGTTTTTGGTGGTGGAAAACTAATTAAAAATTAGATTTTTAATGAAAAAGTACTCAAAACATGCTTGAGAGCTAAAATCCTCTTAGCATTTGAAGCAGAATTATTTCAATTTATGTTCATTGATTCATCCTGATAATTTTTTGTCTTATTCCTTACAGATGTTACGCATAGTTTAACCTCTGGTTTTTAAAATCAAATTGTTAATCTATATAACCTGACTTTTTGAGCTTTCACCCATAATCTTCCAGAACTGAAATGTTAAACTAGTCACCTATATCTCATCCACACTCTCAGCATGTACATGTTGTATGTTTGTATGTATCATTCAATCTCTTATTACTAAATCTGCCAAAAACTCAGTAACATGTTTTTACCTCCCTTTATCTGTCTGTTTGTTTTTTAGCAAGATTACACAAATACTAACAGACGGATATAAAGTCAATTTTACAGAGGTTGATTTTGGCCTAGAGATGATTCCATGTTGATGACATTACGTTGTGACTTCACGACATATCGTCATAATATCGTCATTTGCTTAACCATTGCGAGATAGGCAACTCTCTTTTTCTGAAGTTGGAGTTTGCAACAGTTATGCCTTGGTCTTGGTTTCTGCTCTATGTTTTTTTTAAATCCATTGCATCTGTTGCTCTATTTCATACCAAAAATCTAAAATAATGAAGTTACAACAACATAAGATGATAAATTACAGCAAATTCTCCAAAATGAGGATTTAGAGCGATTCAATATTTTTCAGTTTTAACTTTAAGATAATTTTCTACAATAAATCGATCACAGTTGGACGTATGGCTTCTAGGGAATTCTGAAAAGTGCTCCATAAATAAAATGTAGTATTATTATTATTATCATTATTATTATTACTATAACAAACCATAGACATTGGAAAAAAAATTGAAAATTGACTTTTTTAAATGCTTAAACAGTCAATATGAAAGAACACTAAATAATAACAAAAAAGTGTTATTGTTACCTGTTTTGGCCGTGAGTCAGTCCTAGTCATATTGTAGATACACATTACAACACACACACACACCTCGGTAGGGAAGATCAGTCCAGCGCGGTCTTCAGGTAGTCCTCCAAGGTACAAAGTCTCATCCAGGTCCAAGATCTCACTGTCTCCTGGAGCCGTGTACGCTGTTCTTACACTGTTCACCGAGATGGTTCCTGGAATCACCACGATACATCACAGCTACTTCAGTAATGACTTTGACCTTGAATGTGAACATTCTCATCACAATCACAACCATTATGACTACCATCATCATCCTTATTATCATCATCATCCTTCTCTCTCTTTGTCCTCCTCTTCATCACCACCACCACCACTCAATCTGCTATAATCGGAAGAAATGCGAAAACAATACAGGCTGTTGGGTTATAAGTGCTATGTCCAAAATATTCCACGAATAAAGTACTACTGGCAACATTAGTGGACATCACTTGAGTAACAGTGATAAAACAAGAATCCAGTTATAAAAACTGTCAGCCTCTATTGTTCCTTCCTATTATTAGTATTATTATTATTTTGGTTCCTCGATGTATTGCGATGACCAATGACATACAAACAAACTGGTATCACATAGGATGTGTATATACAGGACGGTTGCTCTCATATTGTTCAGTAGGTACTGAAAGAACTGAAAACAATGTTAAAACATTTATATAAGGGAACTATATAACATTTGTGAATACCAAGAAAGGCAGCAATTAGTGTGATTTGTATTTAAATGAAGAAAGCACGAATTTATGTGTAAATGCGGTCAATTTAAATCACCATCAGTGTATGTCTATGTTCATATGTCTATGCCACGAGGTCACAATGATTAGCATCCGTTTAAATTTAATAAAAGGCAGGCAGCAGATTCTCCCTGTAAAATGTAATAAGTGTATGTTATCAAAAATAATTATTATTATTAATTCACTGGAGTGGAAGAAGCTGTAAGTATACCTGCACGTCCGTCCCTCTGGAAGTCCACATGATACCACTCTCCGTCATTGACCTTTCTGTCGATGGCCTTGGTTTTTGTGGTTCCTGAACCCATATCCAGCAGTAGATACAGGTGACCGTCAAGCATCTCAATGGCGAAAAAATCCACCTGCAAGTCAAACAAACAGAACATAAATATAATGGAACAAGCTCCAATCTAATAATTTATAATCAGGTGCATTGTAAGTCATCAAATTTTCATGGAGCAGAGTATATACTAAAAAATCTTGGACTTAAGTTTTATATAATGGCATATGAGAAAAGTGAGCCTTCAAGGCTTTCCTCCTGAAAGGTCATTGTGAAATGTGCTCTATCCATCTTGTGTCTAAGGGTTTCAACACAAAATAATAATGTTTGCGTGAAAGTATTTTACCAAACACTTGTAGTCCATACATTTAGAAAAGCATTTCTGTGTATAAACATTATTAAACCACAATTGACAAGGTAAAATAACCTTAAAAAAAAAAGACACAAAAGGGATCTCTGGGTCTCTCACCAACGCACACTGCTGGCTTTTCTGATTTTGGGATTTTATACCTCCAGCTCTGACAAAAAACTATTTTTAAACACACAGCATTCTAGTAAAGAAGACCAAAAACCTTCAGTCAGAAAATTATGATGGCTAACTTTTCTATGCCATTATTTTCCTTATTTGATAGCATTTAGCAAAAGCACCATTGTGTCTCAGTACAGACAGTTAGAACTAGTTAGACTGTTAGAATTAGGGTCTTAATGCTAAGCAGCCGTTTGATATTTGCACCTTGACTGAAGGAGGTGTTCGTGGGTCCTTGCGTTGTTGCTGTCGGGGTTTGCCATGGCTGAAAAGCATCAACCCATTTGGTTCCGTGGTCCTGAAGTCGAACGAGATTGATCCCGCTTTCTTTGCCGACCATTTACTAAGTGCCACAAATGACTCAGGGGTATCGAAGGTCACGGGGTCTAGCGTGGCCACACTTTCACACTTAAAGGACACTATCCCACTAACCTAGGGAGGGAAGAAAATGGAAAATGTATAGTTTCAAAAACATACAAAAGGTGTTTTTAAACTGATCTAATCAAATCATTATATAGACTGAGATGATTATTTTGCAGACTGGAACTGAAATAAAGTCAGTAGCTCTGTGGGTTAAGTGAAGGGTAAATTGTTGTAACTGTGGATCAAATGTAATCCCATTTGCTTAAAAATTCGAAACAATGAATTTGTCCTTCATAGTGCTCTCTTAGAAAAGAGAGTATTTGTTCTCTGTTTTAAGAGGATAATGCATTGTTTGACTCTTGTTGTGGATGCCTAAGACAGGTCATACCTTCATCTTTGGGTCTCCTTGTTTAGCCAGTCTAGATAACTCCAATCTCACATCGTTGTTCTTGTACACCACCTTCAGGTTTGAGGAGAAAAGAATGATAAATTCACTGATCTATTAAGGTATCTTTTTCAGCTTGGTCAATAAACCCACACCTTCCTTTGTGTGGCAATTTCTGATTTGACATTAAATGTGCAGGTAGTTTGTGAGAAATATAGTTTGGTTGTGAATCAACAAACAATCTCTGTTTTTCAGAATAACACTGCACCTTTAAAACCAACAGCAAATAGTAAAAAGTGTAAGACATGCTTAGATTAACCTTTTCACAGGTCAAAAAAAGATCATCTTAAAGGGATAAAGAGACGATGAGACACTTTCAAATATGACTTGACTCTTAATAACGTTTCAACTCCCGACCATTTTTTTTTATTTCAAGTGTTTTGCCTTTTTCTAAGAAATTTAGGATATTAAGTCGGGTGAGCCACTCCAGCCACATCTTTTGATAACTCCTATTTGTCCCTGCCACTTGCATGATTGCTCTCTTCTCTCTGTCTTTCCTCTCATGAACACAGTGCTCTCTGACTAAGCAGCATGAGTATGAGGAGTGTGCTTGTGCTGAGCATTTAGATGCCGAGAGAGACGAGCACACACAGGCTCCACTTTATTAATACAGACCTTCTTCTTTAACCTGTGAGCAAATAAACATCACTTAATTTCACCTCTTGTTTTTTATGTTATTTATGCTTTGTGCTTTATGGGCAGTGACTATGATTGTAGAATTTAAATGCAGCAACTGTTCAAAATGGTGTTTGCATGTGTGCGTGTGCATGCACTGCATTAAATGCAAAAAATGGTTACAGACATGATTATTCATCTGCACGATTCACTGCATATGTCTTAATTTGCTCACATGGATTATCATATGATTGTATTAAGTATGTATATGCGCTTCTGCAGGGTTCAATGTGGCAGCGGTAGCCCATTTTCTACGGCATTAGTCTTACTGAAACAACACAGAGCGCATTCACCAATGATACAAACAGATCTCTGTTTGGCATGTCATCTGTCGGCTTGTTTGGTTTTGTGTTTATGCGTCTGTGTGAGTGAAGGCTCAAATATGGTGTGTGTATGAGGGGTGTGAGGATTAATTTGTGAGAGTTTTGTTGTGTCAAGTGCATATGTAGCAATATATGTGTTTAATCTGGTATATGTGTGCATATATGTTCATGAATGTGAGTGCATACATATGTGTATGCATGGTAGGGTTGTGTTAATTTGTGTATGTAATTGTATTAGTGATTTTTCATCCATGCATCATCTGAATTTTTGTTGTTAGGGTGTTGTGTCCCATTTCAGCAAAGCGGATGGATGGATTGTCTCTGTGGCGTAGCTAATTAGCATGTTAGTGCTTAGTGCTGTATCTACTCCCTCAACGACACTCATCACTGATTCTCTCTGATGCTAGGGAGCGTGTGTGTATGTGAGTCTCGGAATGCTTGTGTGAGTTGATGCCAAATGGAAGCATTTCTGTGTGTGTGTTTCATAAGATAGTGTGTGTGTAAAATGTTTGCATGATGCATTACAAAAGGCATAAGAGGAAGAAAGAGAAAAAGGAGATCTTTGTTTCTCAATATAGTGGGATGATCATGTGAAGATCATTAGCTCACTCTCATGAGTCTCATGAGTTTTTGGACAACAACGCTTACCATTTGTGTGTTTACATCCAAAGTGTTTCATTAATTCATGTATACACGTATACTATGTGCATGACGCATGCAGCCCACCTCTTTCAGACAGCCCATGAAGTTATTGCTGACAGGAGAACCCGGCAGGTCTGCAGTGCTGGGGCTACCTCCCACATAGAAGAAGTCATCTGAGCCTAGCATGGTGTAGTCCTCCTGGGTGTAGCCCGTGGTGGTCAGGATGCCGTCCACAGAGATCGTCACCTACACAACAAAGCACAGGGAAAGGACACGCTATATACTCACACCAAAGGTAGCGCTAAGCGCTAGCTAGGCGCTGACCAGCCAAATTAGCCCCCGTTACTCTTGGAACCAATGTGTGTGCATTCTGCTTGGGATAAGGTCTTATTGGTTTGGGAAATTGGCTAGTCGTGCTGTTGGGACTTTGATATGGATGGATCAGTGCTAACTGTGTGGTGAATTAGGGTTAGGGTTAGGGGTTAGGGTTAGTACCCCTTCCTGCTGTTGGTATGAGTGAAAATATGTTGCAACACACTTATAAATGCCACTCACCTTGCCTGCACTTTACCATACGCTCTGCAGCCCAATATACACGTATACAATCTAACTGGAGGCAGACTTTGGTGGTCTGACTGCCTCTGCCTGTCAACAGTAGCAAATCTGCCATACAGAATAAGACAACTAGATCCTGTGTGCTCTTAATATATATTTACTGACCACCAATTATGCCTTGTTACTCCACATCCAAATGTCAAAGTCAGTTCTGACACTATCAAACAATTTGAACCAAAATAATTTATGCACCATTTATCCACCACATAAAGTTCTCCCTACACTTCTACCAAGAATTATATGGCTTTATCTAGCAGAAAATGCTATTCTATTTACCTCCTTATATATTAACAATAACTTTCCTCAATTCTGCACCTGGTGTCACTGACCCTTTAAACCAGCCAGTATGGGGGATTTAGATCCCCCTGGTTTCAAACCCTGTCACAGTCAGTGATATGTTATCATCCTGATTCAACAGCATAAAGGTTGTGGCTCTTCACTTTCCCACTACAGTGTGTTCCATCTCTTAGACATTGCTTATCATTGCCAGGCAAACTGCCCAGCCACTCAGGTGTGTTAGTAAAATCTCCACAGGCTTCTTCGTGCTTTACAAGTAGGTGTTAGTACTAGTTACTTGTTAGTAGTTGTTAGTTGTTGCTGACAGCCACAGTGGCGTAACTTGTGTGAGGCCAAGCTGCGTTGGGTTACTGAAGTTAGGGTAAATGGTTTCAATGCTGTTAGTAATTGTGATGATGTTATGTTATTGTGTTGTTAGGGTGATGATGGTGTTGTTAGTTTGTGGTCTTGGGGGAGGTTTGTTAGATCAGCAATTCTACATGAGATGTCACATTGACAAAGACACAAACACAGGTGTTAGATGGGTTACGGCTCATTCCACACTTACGCACCCAAATGAATATATAAACATGCAGCCTGTTCCTCTCTCTGCATTCAAATGTTGGCAAGGAGGATACAGTAGATAAAAAACGACAACAGAGGACAGGATGGATCAGAGGCACCATGGAGAACATGCAGTGGCAGTGACAAAGACGAAAAATCAAAGGGAGAAAAACAGGGAGAAGGAAGAACCTCTCTTTGATTCTTAACGGACCAATCAGAGCGGGGAGAGGCTTCTGAGTCACACCATGCAGGAAGGGGGGGGGCTCGCCACTTGCGTGCAGGTGAGGGATGAGCCAATCTGTACACGCCTACATGTTAGTCACAGAGTGATGGGGTGAAAGAAAACGATAAGAGAAAGAGGGAAAGGATTTAAAGTAAAAGTGGTTTGCAAAAAGCGGGGGGTAATTGGGATTTTTAAGCGTAGAAGGTTACCAACCGCATTTATCCTTTTATTGGTTAACTTTTGATGTCTATGGTTCAAAAGGAAATAGACACGGGGCAAACCCAAACTAAGAAACAATTAGAATGATATCTACCGAACAATGGAGTTTGTTTACCATAGCGTGTCCAATGCCTGAGTGCTTTGTAGGAGAGGGGGAGAAAGGAAAGCAAAAAACTGTGAAAATAACACCTTCGGAAACCAAAAAAAGAAAGCTAGAAGGCTTCTGGTGAGGTTGGTAGATTGGTTGGTGTGGCGTCGCTAGGAGAAGGGCACAGGTTAGGTTAGTAGAATGAATCATTCCATGGATGGTGGTTAGTTTACTAGCAGGTTAGTAAAGTTGGTCGTCAAGTTAGTAGTACACACAAGCAAACAGTAAAGGCAGGGCACAGGTGGGCTACAAGCACCTGAGTGCAAGTGACCCTCATTGTTTTTGAGTTCACTCACTCACTCACTCACTCACTCACTCACTCACTCACTCACTCACTCACTCACTCACTCACTCACTCACTCACTCACTCACAGTTGGAGGAGCACTCACCTAGAGCTGAGGGCAGTGCTGGTCTGGTGGTTAACCCAGTGTAAACTAAGACCATACCCTCAGGTACTTGCTTCCTACCACAGCACCACTGCAGTCGGACAGCAGACCACTGACCGTAGCTTCTACATTGATTAGTTTCTTGCTGCGGACTAAAGTCCTTTCTGCTGCCAACTGTCCCTCAAACATCAGCCACAGTCAAATACACACTGAAACTATTTAACAGGAAATTAGAATTATTGAATCACAAATAAATCGATTTTGATTTTAATTAATCTGGCAAGTATTTCAAATGAGAAAATAGTCAATAATGTATATTACAGTCTGCTAGAGAACAAACTGATACCATAAAAACATTAATTTGGACAGATCAAGCATCCAAAACTCAAAAATATTCAACTTACAATGACAAAATCTAAAAACAAGCAGCAATTTTTCACATTTCAGATAATAAAACAAACAATATTTGGATTTTTTTTTAATCGATAAATTGCCTAAAATATGAATCAAAATAATTAAATATATCCATTCTAACATTTCCCATCATCATAGTTTCCCTGTGTCTCAACAAATCTTTCTTCTTCATGACTTATCAATAACATTAATAATTTTCTCCTATCCTCTCCTTTTTGCTCAGTTGCTCACTCGTTCACCCTCTGTTGTCTGGTTACCTGTCTCAGGTTGCGGGTGACCTTGACGTCATGCCAGGCGTTGTCGTTGAACTTGCCATTGACAGGCTCCACCAGGGCCTCAAAAGCCCCGGAGCCAAGGTTGATGACAAGCGACACGGCACCGTTCTTCAGTGCCAGGTTGACGTAGTCAGCTGACTTGCCGGTGTGCAGCATCAGGCCATTGCGCTGCAGTGTCTTGAAGGAGAGCGTGATTTCATCACTGCTAGACTGGATGGGGTTTGGCGACAGGTCGTAGCAGAAGTATTCAGAGCCCTTGAAAGTGGCAACATACTCCTCACGAGCTGTAATATAGGGGGAGAGGAGGAACAGGTAGAACAGGGAGGAAGCAATTATATTCTTGTTGAACATCATAATGATTAGAGCAATATCCAGCCAATGTTGCCTGGATTCTCACACTTGTCTTGATAAAATGCTCAAAGATGGGAAAACGGTGGGTGTTCATCAAACAAAGCTGGACTAGCCCCGGTTTAATTTGATTCGGATGTGTGGTACAAGACATATTGTTTGAGATGCTGAAAATGTTGTTACTGTCAAGCAAAGCCTCACTGATGCCAGCACTTGGAGGAAACACTTCCTAACATACCTCTAATCGTACCATGAAGTGAGGTGTAAACAAGCTTTGATCACTCGTGTGGGTTGGAGATTAAATAGTGTGGATGTGAAAGAGACAGAGTCTTGTGTATGTGGCATTCCAAACGTTATGAAACCTGCCATCCTCTCTTTTGAGAGAACAGCTGTGCTCACAGTTGGAAATGATCTGGTCTTGTTTGACAACAGGGCATATTTCGTGATGTTCATGAAATGCCAGGATGTGTTTGTCTGCTTATGCATGTGCAGTATTAGTGAAGATTAGAAAAGTTTTGAGGAGGATGTCAAAAACTGACGCTGAAGATGGAGAATGACAGCCTGTAAGCGTCATGGCAGCTGAATCAGGCACTACTGGTAAATTAGAATTCAGAATAAAGAGCAGACAGCCGATAGGAACTTACCTTGCACAACAACAGTGACCCCCAAGGACACTAGATCAAGGTTTTGCAATCCATCATCCTTAAGCTCACGCTCTTATCTACTTACTCACACCTTCTTGAGTGCACAGCCATATAAGCAAACAGGCAGAGGAAAATATACACACACCTAAACACACATCTGAACGCAAAAATTATCATTCTATTGTGTTGGCAAGCAAGGGTGACATTATCTGTCTGCTTCACACCCATCCCTTCAAAGCATCACCCATCCTCCGCATCCACTCAAGCATTCTCCTCACCGCCATCCCTATAACTCTCACACCTCCCTTCAAGCTTCACGCCAACATTCCTCTCACATCTTGTTGGTCTCTTTTTTTACTAAGCTCTGTTGGTGCCTTTAGCATAACCAACCACTAACTTGCAATTCATGATAATGAGGAGAAAAGAGGGAAGTTTAACGGATACTGGGTCAGATTGGAGCGCTACAGTCACTTGGTGAGAAACAACTGGAGACAATTTGAGGTGTAAGGATGGGGGATTTGGATTGCCACGTGATGAATAGACTGAAGTGTAATAGGTTATTATGGTAGTGAGAAGCAGAGAGAAGCGTGTTGAAATGGAATCAGCCGCACCTGAGTGACTCCCACAGAGAGAATAATAAGAAGAGGAAAGTGGGAATATGTTACGATTCAAATAATTGGGATAAATGGTCTCTCTCTCTGCTTTTGTTGCAGAAAAAAACATGAAATGTGAATGCCAATATGTGAGTGAGAAACAACAAGTTGTTTGCCAGCATGCATGTGAGCTCCCCCCGCGATGTGAATCCTCTCCTCTCTGCATGTTATTTTAAAAGTGTGTGTTAGCATGCCTCGGAAATAAATTTGTGTAACTTTTCGTTCCAGCATACCTTTGCGTATGTGTATGAGTATAATCTTTATTTTAGTGTGCGAGAAATGCGCAGGGATGTGGGTGGGTGCTGGTCTCTGTAAATATTGGTGTATTGCTGTCAGAAAACCTATTACCAACTCAGGGCCTGGGGCTAGTCTTTACTGAGAGGAGGATGAGGAGAAGGGGAGGGAGGTGCACAGAAAACACACACACACACACACATATGTAGAAAGAACGTCTACAATCTTAACAAAATCACACAAACATAGATAAATGTATATGAGGTAGGGGACTGGAGCCAAGTTGTTCACAATGGGAACACACGCAGCCGTCCAGCAGCATTCTAGTGGTAATTTACAGAGGTGCCATTAGGTTTCAGTGTGGCACTCTGCAATTCTGTTGCTAATTTACCAATATGTCATTAGACCAGACAGGAGCACATAAAGCATCACTGCATTGATCTAGAATATGAATATGATCTGATATGTGCATACACACACATATCAGGAGACAGAATACACAGTGGGCCACACATACGCGATGCAGAACATGAGTAGTATACATGTATTCAGCCATTTCTAAAAAACACACGTGCAACAACACGCATACTCTCATGTGGGCAGGTTGGAGAGGATGTGCTGTAGCTCAGATTAATAGAGTAAGCCAGTATTAGCTCCGAGTAAACAGAGAGACAGACACTGACATACACACCACATGTCACACGTCATCCTGTGGAGAGAACTGTCGATCAGAACAAGCGAGCAGGATGGTGGGAAATGCAAATGAAAGGAAATGTGAATGAAAAAGAAAGAGGAAATGAGAAACATTTTGTTTCCTTTTTAGACTTTTAAGCACTGGTATTTTTGGTTTTGTGTATCGTATTAGTTATTTGAGTAGTGTGTTGTTGTGTGGTTGTATGTGGATAATTTCAATGTTTTTCAATGTTCTCTGGACCATCTAAACGTACAATATTAGATTTCCAGAGTACAACTTGCAGAAATACTGTTTTATCTTGTATTGCTATGAGCGCCCCTCATATCTTGATTATGTCTCCTTATTTCTTAAACTCTGCATGTCCGACTTCATATTTATCTCAAATATAACCATTGCTCTATATATGCTACTTTTGTGATTGTGTTTAACTATAAATGTTTTCAGTTATTTTCTTGTAAAATGTATTGACTGTATTTGAGAGAGAAGGTAAATCTCCGAAGACACATCTAAAACATTTCCTGTGGAGTTTTTAAAGCTTTACAATCATATTTTTAATCAAGTTTGCATGTGTTTGTAACGATTACTGTTTACACTATGCCTGGGTGGTTGTATTTAGAGTTTGAGAATGAATTCTCTAAGATCATTATTTGATGCATTTACGGGTAAATTGACAGAAACATTTATTGAAAATAACGTTAATATTTGATTGAAGGTATCAATTATTTTTCTAAAGAAAAGTGTAAACATTTTCAGCTCCTACTGTTCTATGATATCATATCTTGAACATTTTAGACCATCAATTGGATAAAAAAAGAATATCTGAAGATGTCCCTTTGGATTCTGGGAGAGTTTTTCTTTGCATTTGTCTGAGCATTGACTGATATTTTATAGACAAAACTTAAGATGCAAAATATGCAGCTGACAGATGCATGCATTGAACTATCATGGTAAAGATGAATAATTATGGCAGCTATAGGCAGAGAGGGAATATGGAGTCAATGTAAAGATGGAGCATGATTGGCACAAGGCTTTGATGGCTATCATTAAACTACTACTCTAATGAATAAAGCCGTCTGTAGGGAGAAAGGAAGGAGAGCGAGAGTGAATAAATGTTCTGCTGGTTGAGGCTGCTGGGACCAGCTGCAACTACACCGTCGCTCCGACCATTTAAACACACATCACTTGTAATTCTCAGTGTGTTTCTGTGCGTATAACCAGTGTTTGTGTGTGTCATATGGCTTTGTGTCTTCTCCTGGGTCTCGTCCTCGACATTTCACACAATAATTTGCCGTTTCCACGGAAACGCTGTGATACAGGGGCCACGGCAAATATGTGTGTTTAAGTAAGACAGGAAGAGATTGGGAAGGAGGGTGCGCGAGAGGAAGAGTGATTGAGAGAACAGTACATTATCATGGACAGCTGTACTGAATCAAAATGGCGGATGGAGGATGGGAGCACATCAGGGCAGCCTACGTTATATAGCACCTGATGGAGGGATCAGGGTGGAAGAGTTGGAAGGGAGAGAAAAGAGGAATTTGAAATAGAAAGTAAAAATGAAGGAGAGACACATGACGGGGCGACTGAAAGAGTGTTAGAGAGGAAGACAAGCAAAGGGAGTGGCAGAGAGCAAGGGATGGAATGAAAAAGAGAAAAAATGCTGGTGTATCTAAATCCCAGTGTAGCAAGCCTCAATCATGGCAGCCCTGTCATTCTGGAGATAGCACACTGCAATTCCCCTGCACCTCGTTTTTAGCCCACCATGCAGTTCTGCTATCAGTTCCTCTCAGACTGCCCACACATGCAAATACACTCACTCACACACACACACACACACACACACACACACACACACACACACCCAAACACACACACACACACACACACCCACACACACACACACACACACACACACACACACACACACACACACACAGAATAAACTCAGACATCCTGCATGAAGCCATCCCTCCTTAATAACAGACAGGTGGATTAACTATGCAATCATACAGTACACAGATAGATGACCAGCGCTGGAAATGTATTTAAATGTATGCTAACGTATGCACAGTCTACATTAAGTCCAAGAGTGAAAATCCACACAGCCAACTTCCCTAAAAGCTAAACTGGTGTTCCCGTCTCTATTCAGTGATATACGGCATCTGGCTGGGAAACCGATTGGACTATCACATCTCTGCCGAGGGACCAATACTGTAGAGGAGGATATTACCGTCATAACACCGGTGACAGATTGGTGGTCTGCAATGGACTCCAATGGACGGAGGAGCAAAGGGTCTTATTCCTTTTTGTCGTGGTAACATTTAAATTGGAGACATTCATTCTCAACCAGAGAATGATTGCGTTACTTTATACTTACTTTAAAGATCTAACAATTGACTGTGATGTACTACAGGAATCAGATCAACCATTATTTTAATAATATCTTAATTAACCACATTAATTCATTGACTGTTTTGTGATTCATTTGTCATGTCCAGTACTATTCTCAAAGCCTAAGATGATGTCATCAAACTATATTTGCGTATTTTGACTGAAATACTATCAAATAACCAAACAATGATAATTAAATGCTATACCATTACAGCATTAAATTATTGGCAGTCAACCTCAAATTTGAAAAGATATTGGAAGACTTTTTTATAATCAAATCAAAACATTTCTTTTCTATTTATCACCTGACGGATAGCCATTGAATTTGAATGAAAAATGTATCACTGAGTAGAACCAGGGGTTCTACTCACTCAGGGCCTATAGCGAGTAAGCTGCTTAATCTATAAAGTAATATCAAAGAGAAATTAAAAGAATCCAAACATATTCAATTTACAATGATAAGAACAGCAACATTTTTCATTATTAATACCAAATCATGTTAAAGAGTGTGTTAGAGCAGATATGGTGTTATCTCTGTACAAACTTGATTTCCTTGAGACAGATAGAGCTTAACTAAACAATAACCTACATTGTTAATCCGTTTTAGGTCCTTTTTAATAAAAAGATAAAATTCTGCAAAGCACATTCCCAGCCATTATGCTGAATCTTTTAATTCTGGTCTCTTTTTGTTTCTCTTATCTGTACTCATCTCTCTCTCTCTCTCTGTGTAGTTTGGCCTTCTCTCTGGTACCCAGGGAAACCAGCTTGTTTCCATGACAATGTCTGCAGGCAGAACAGTGTATTTGTCTTAAGCTGGATAAGATCAGAGTCAGTTTCATCCGTGTTAGACATGCACACGCACACAGACTCTGTGCAGGTGTGCACACAAACACACATGGCAGAAAGAGAAAATGTGCATAGAAGCATCCAAACTGATTTAACACACAACAACACTCATATTTATATATTGTCACACAAACAAGCACCTAATGAAACCACTCCCCGCAGTTAGCAAATAACATAGAGACCTATTTTCACGGAGGTAATGTGATGTTTTTTTAATGAATTTGCAATTTCTATTTCAGTCGTTATCATCGCGCCAGAGAAGCGGCACCAGTAATTGAGGGTTTATGTGTATGTGTGCAACACAAGTGAGGGTATGCTTTTTATGTGTTTGTTCTTGTTTTGGCAAACAGCAAAGAAATCCACTTTGGCTGCCAGATGGGGTGCTGGACTAAACTGGGCCACTACCCTCAGCACCCGCCAGACATAATGGAAATTGCAAAGAACAAGTAAGAGACAGTTGGAACACAGACTTGTCTGTTTCGTTCTCTTTCTTTCTAAAAAGTGTGTGTGTGTGTGTGCGTGTGTGTGTGTGTGTGTGTGTGTGTGTGTGTGTGTGTGTGTATGTGGGTGTGTTTGTGTTGGGTAAGGTATCTGCATCACTGATGAATACCATACTAGCTGATGCGAGCGAGACCAAGAGAGATGTTGTGCCCCTGCTGAGAAACGCTGCAGTCTTATCTCTCTTCCTGTCTCCCTCTGTGCCTCCGACCTTCTTCTTCCAACCTTCTTTCCCCGCTTTCTGAAGGTGCTCCTATCTTTCTTCACTATCGGTTATGTATACTCCTTTAGCCTCACCTGCCCCTCTTCCCCCCTACCCTCCCTTGCAGCCAGCCTTTATCTTTCCCCTTCAGCCTCTGTAAACGGGAATCCGTTTGATGTCTGTATTTTGAGGTGATTACTGGGTGCTTCGGCTTTGTGTGTTGCCTATTAGCGTTGCAGTAAGCACGCGGAATGTTAAAGTCAATACTTGCTAACGGGATAATAATTGCACAAAATTACAAATAAATTTATACATTTACAAGTTCGGTTGTTGAACATTTCCCATTGTGTTTTCAGTAACTGTGCTTCACCCAGATATGAGAGTAGAGGTGGTGCAGGGACTTTCATTACTAGAACTGCATGGTGTTAGGCATTAATGAGCGACGTAGTACAGTACCGAAATGGATATTAGCAGCTGAGAGTAGAGGCAGAATTAGTCTCATTATTGGAGAGGGAAGATCAGAGAAACAGACAAATGTGCAATTTGCTAAAACTTTTATCACCGATGATGGTCAGAGTGGGAACAACTTAGTTTTAACAATTTTTTTTTTCAATGCTAAAGATCCAAGTTCATGCCAGTCTAGCAGGCAGGCGAGCAAATCACCAGACACTTTCCTCTTTAGAACCAAACCACCTTCTCTCACTTCCACTTGGGTACTGCTCACTTGCCTGTCTTGCTAAATTATATAAGAATTAAAGGGCCATTGGCCTGTGTGTGTCGGTTAAATATGTCTTATTCACAAATATACAGTATTATTACATTATTTAGTTCAAGGCATGGACGATTTTGCAGATTTTAAAATCAGGTAGATACATTTAGTGAATGCAAATGAAATATTTGGTGATCTTAAAAGGGCAAGTGTGCGACTGGTAAAAATGCTTTATTGACATATACATTAATATTGCAGTAAAGTGGACGTGCTAGAAGCAGGAAAAATGGATGAATGAAAGGATCTGAGCGACTTTAACAAGGGCCAAATTGTTATGAGTAAATGACAACACCACATACAAGAACCACAGGATTTGTTGGTAGTTCACCATGAGCAGTCGTTAGTACCGTCCAAATTAGTCTAAATAAGGACAATCATAGCTCGCTTAAGTGCTTGGAAAGAATAAGTTAGCCCTTGTTGTCTGATCCCACAGAAGAGCAAGTGTAGCACAAACTGCTGAAAAGATTAATGCTGGTTATGATAGAAAGAACATCAGAGCTGTTTTTGGTGCAGAAATGGGACATACAAAATAATAGGCAGGTGTTTTTACTGTCATGGCTGATCAGTGTAGATTATTTTGCAGATTATATTGGCAGGTACATACATTTTGTGAATGAAAACAAAATATTTGGTGATTTTAAGAGATTAATATTTACATAATACTATGAAAAAGCTTTCGTTTAAAAATAGGGGGAATATTAATTCACTGCAATCATAGGCAGAAACATAAGATATTCCTCCACTGCTTTCTATTAGGGGTGTGATTAATGATTGTTGTCACTAGTGAGAAAAGTGTCAACAATAACGTTTCAGATAACAAATTTTTTAATATATAAAACAATATATATAAAATAATATAATATTGGGTACAATAGTCAGCCAAGTAAGTAATGTTTAAAACAACAATAGACTGACATGTCCAAACCAAAAACATGATTTTAATTATATTATAGCTGAAACAATCTGCTGTTATATCCATTAATCGTAAAAAATAAGGAGCGATTTCTGATATATTATTATTTAATGTAATCCAATAGCTGTAGAGTACACTTTTTTGGCAATCATCATCATTTGAGAAAATTGAAAGAAGTTTATTTTTAGTCATTTTTGCGAAAGACGTAACTGATATCATGGGACATTTGTCAAAATGACAGTTTTTTCAATTTTCAGATGTTTGAGTTTATCATCATATTATTTAAAATAAACAGTTACCTTGAAACCTCAGTTGTGTGAGATACCAGTAAGTTTAAAATTATTAGGAAGACAGGATTATTATTTAATCAAAGAAAAACCTATGCTTATGGGATTTATTATTAGGACTGTTGGAAGATGCCGATGATGTAAGAGGTAGAAGCCAGGCTGTTCTTTGCTGGGAATGACTGGTTCCTCTTTACTTGGCGTCTGCTACCACTCCCAACTCCACATATGGTGGAGTCAGCATGGAACTCATCCTCTGCGTCAGTGTGTGTTTTGGAGAGAAAGGCAAGAACATGTGTATTTCCGGGAGAAAGCTGGAAAAGAGGTGGTGGGACAAAAACAAAAAGAGACATTTAAAGAGTGTGATTTGAACGTGTGAGTGTCTGTATGGAGTGTGCATCCATCTGTGAGTTTTTCACGATAAGATAATGTGTTAAAATGAGCCGCTTGGATTGCCAACGCTTTATGAGTCAGTGATGACTCACAGTCCACCTCTTCTGAACACTCACAGAAGACACCATCACATGCAGACACACACACAGACACACACCTCGCTCCCTGTCCTGCCTTCATCCGCTGACCGTGAAGAATATGTGCATGCAGCCTTACTCATGCATATTTACACTGAACACAGACACTCACTCACCTACTCAACGGGCACCCTCTAAAGGTTATTGTGTGTGAGTGTGTGTCCATTCGTCCATCCATTGTGCGTGTGTAAAGGTCGATTCAAGCGAGGCTGACTGCTTGTTTATGCCCAGCGCAGATTGTTGGATTGATATCGAGAACACTCAGACGCGATAGCAAACCACTATTATTAACCAAACAACCCGCATCAAGGCTGAAGAAATAAATATATATATATGAACACCTCTACATCCATGAGCCGAATCCTCCAACCAATTCAGAAACCACTGTCATTCATTCAGCAAGAACCCTTCACGCTCTATTCTTGGCCAGACAGAGACAAGAGAAAGGGCAAAATCTGCTTCTTGGCTCTAAGCACATTTTACATCCAGATTATTGCTGCTCAATACTTTTCAACAAGAAAAAAATCCATTTCCCCCTCTTCCTTTGGCTGCTCGATACTTATGAAAATCCAATTTGCCTCCCTCTTTTCTTTCCTCCCTCCACAATTCTTGCATTTTCACCCACTCAGAGTGATTAGTGATCTGTGGCTATCGTTTTCGGGAAGAATGATAGCTATGTTTTTATGGAGGAGGGCTAAGGTCCCGGGCTCCCCATCAGGGCATTCTCCCTCGGAGAATGACTGGGCTGGGAGGGCAGACGGGGGCACTGCTGTCCCTTTGCAGATACAGGCAGCCGCTCTACATCACAGGAGAAGACGACTCACTTTATCTCTCCCTCGCTTCCTCTTCTCGCTCTACTCCTCTATCATTCATTCCTTTAGCTCGTCTCTCACAGGCACAGGAGCTTTTTCTCAATTTCCCCAACACGCACTTACACACACATACAGTCACAAACACACACAGACGAGCAGACACACATGCTATATATCTTTCGAAGACTCCCCTCCCTGCACCCAATCCAACCCCTCAAAGAAACTCATTTCAGTTTTGCGGGCTCCTCAAAAAGCCTCTTTAGGCTGAACTAACCTAAGCTAGGCTTCATCTACACCATTTGACAGCCTTAACATTTCGGTATGCAGAGCAGAAACACTCACTCACACACACACACACAGCTTTGTCATGTGGAAGGTTTCCCATAGAGACTTCAAAGGTTTAGAAAAAATGAAATCAAAACTCAATCTGCCACAGTTCTACTTTAAGCCAATCAGAATCCAAACATCCGTAACAGTGAGGGCATCCACTAAACACAACTGCAATGAATACACTGTACAATAATAATGCAAACATATGTTAATACATGTCGGTCCTTAAGTTGGTCATTTAAAATGCTGAGCGTAAGTCAGATGAAGCAGTTACATTTTCACTGCCACCTGGATGATTAATTGCAGACATATTAAGGCAGAAACTTGAGCACTCAGAGCTTACTAAGCAATCAAAACAGCAGAAATTCTCAGAAAGAAATTTACCCGTCAGAGTAGAGATATCTCAAGGTGATGGATGGCTGAAGAAATGATTGAAGCTCTATTCAAGAGATTTCTATCAGACCGCAGCTTGGATGAACATTTCATTAAATAGCAGTTTTCCCTGAACACATGGTGGCCCTGTTACAATGGGAGACAGTCATCATCGTGTCCTCTCGTATTCAATCAAAGAGCACAATAGCTGTGGTTTACCCTGTCACGGTCGTGCCTGTCTTCATGTGGATCAATCAGTGCATTCATCAGCGTCATGCAGAGCCGGCCGATCCAGCAACACCTACCTTTCAGATTTTCAAAAGTGCCGTAGGCCCTGGAGCTCCTATCTACTTCTCACACATGCATGCACACACGCTTGCGCACATATGCATGGACAGCTTACCTTACCAAAATGAAACATTCCAATTTAATGGAAACTGCAAATGAAAGCTTGAAGCTGGACAGCTCTAAAGGTCTGCATTACCACACACACAAGAGCTTGTCAGTACATTCAAAACCATCCAGATCAGCCAATGATTCATACATAAAAAAATCCGGAAGTACCTCTGAGCACTCAATGTTGTTGTCCCAAACATTGAGAAAGAGAGCGGGAAAGAAGAGGGCAACAAGAGAGATGTGGCATTGTGATTTTTGCTAATCGCCATCAATTTTCAAAAGGTAGAGAGCAGTGGCATTTTTTTATTTTGGCTGTGTTCAAGCCACTGCACATCTTGGGGATTGTTGTATAACAGCATTGCTTTCATAAGTGGGGAATGTCGGTTCAGAATCACATGTGCTCGCCAGTTTGTGAGCAGGAGCCCATGTGATGACCAGCAACAGCAGAGCAGGGCATACTGGAAGCTGACACAAAGCCACGGGTGATTGTGGATGAATGTTCAGGTGGAACCTGCCACAGTCATTGATTAAAAGTACAATATAAAAGCACACATGCACAGATGTGCTCATTTTCTTCTCTCACAATCACTCTCTCCTTCCCTGAATCAAACTCTTACACACAGATGAGAGAGTGAGATGAGCTGAAAGAGTAAAGACAAATTCAAACCATCCATGGAGTCAGTCGGTCAGTCAGCCCTCAGCTCCATTTCCACAATGTGGAGCGCTGCCAAAGCTGGTCCAGCCAGGCATCGCCGAGCCACAACCATCTTCACCCTCCCATTAGCCCCACACCCACCCACATCAGCAGCCATGAATGAGAGAAACATCACAGCAGGAGTTGCTCTCAGGCCCATCACTCATATTGAAAATCTCGCCATAAAATATTATTTAAGGTCATGTTTAATTCATTATTGTCTTAGTGTTCGATCGCAGATGCCTGAGTTTTTCATTTGAGTTCAATTGAAATGTAATTTTTTGAAGAGTCCAAATGGGATGATTTAAAAACGATTATATCTCAATTATAAGGAGAAAAACTGACCTTGGTTCAGTCACTAGAGAGACAACTTCCTCCTGCGTCAGGTGGTGATGAAGTGGGAGGAAGGCTACAGGGAGTTGTGAGTATGGGAGTGAGGAGATAGGAGGGGGCGGGATAGCAGAGGACAACAGTAAGTGAGGTAAGAGGAGGCCATACCTTGGTCGCCAATCATCAGGTGTGCCAGACCTTAAAGGAAGACAAGAGCACAGTCAGCACAGCAAAGGTTCATGGGTGTGAAGTGTGTGTGTGGCTATGTGTGTCTGCTTCTATGCATGTGTGCGGCTGTATATATATGTATATTTGTATATATACATATATATACACATATATATATATGTATGTATGTGTATATATATATATATATATATATATATACACATACATACATATATATATATACATAAACACACACCCACACACACATACACACACACAGGCATACACACATGTATGAGTGCTTTTGTGATACAGAAAAAATTATCAATGACATGCTGTGATTGCTAAAGTACTCAGTGTAATAAAAAGTGTGCTCTCTAAAATTTTACAAAAGTCTAAAGAAACCTCACTTTGAAGACACTTACTCATCCTAGGCAGCGATCCTACGCACAAAGGTGTTTTGCAGACAGCTATGAACTAGGTCGGATGAGGTGCAGTATGTGTGAGCCACTTCAGATGATAATTAGATGTAGGACTTACCAGATTTCTGCAACCAACCTTTACCTCTCTCCCTCTACTCAGACCATCAGACAGTCACAATGGATACTGTCTATGTTATTTCAACACCCAGAAGATTTAATGAGGCCAAAGATGAGAGTGTAAAGGACTGAGCTGACGAGTGTACTTAATAAATACTTAATAAATATAAGAATATGGAAAAATGGAATCAGACAGATAGACAGATGGAAAGATAGATAGATAGATAGATAGATAGATAGATAGATAGATAGCTAGATAGATAGATAGATAGATAGATAGGCAGACAGACAGACAGACAGACAGACAGACAGACGGATAGACGGATAGATGGATAGATGAATAGATGGATAGATAGATTGAAAGCTAGAGTGGGTGCAACCTACCTGGAGTGTAGCTGTGCTCTGGAAAGGTGTCGCAGCCGGCCAAGGAGAGAGAGAGACAGACATTCATTAACATGCATGCTAAGCCCTTAGGTTACCATGGCTACTTACTGTACATGCACAACCCTCCAGGGTTACCGTGGTAACATACATGCAAAGTCCACACAAACCTCACAATGGATACCATGCTGCACCAGTAGCCAAATATGGGGTTTGTCTAGACGCACATAACAGCTTTAAGGTAAAGAAGTATTTCTATTCAACTTCATATGTGTGCAATCGTACTTATTTAAGCACGGAAACACACACACAAACATACACACATCCACCCACACTTACAGACATGGATGCAGGGGCTGTGTTCATACATACATTTTCCTACCTGTACGTTTGAATTCAAGAGCCATTTATCCCAGAACTTACCTTGGAGCAGCTTCCACTCCCCAGAGTCCCCCCGACAGATAGCATGCAATACACACACACACACACACACACACATATCCTCACTCGCTCTCCCTCACTCTCTCTGTCTTTCCTACATACACACACACTAACACTGACCATGTCAGTAATAATGGTGTGAAATAGCAGGGAAACATGTATGTATGGATTAGCAGTGCAGGAAGACGAGGGACATGCATGGGTCAACTGTGTGTGTGTGTGTGTGTGTGTGTGTGTGTGTGTGTGTGTGTGTGTGTTTGTGTGTGTGTGTGTGTGCGTGCGTGCGCGAGTGTTTATGTTTGCGTGTGTGTATTCTGAGCTGTGTGTGTTTCCTTTGCTCTGCCCTTGTGCTAGTAGCATGGCAGAAACTGGTTGAGCCATTAGCATTCTAAGAGAGAGTTGCCCTCAAGGACAATGCAAGCCAAGCCAGGCCTAACAAGCCAGGTTCACTCTGCCTTAACTAGAGGGCACCATGACTTAGACACTAATTACATTCATGAATAGCTCTACAGAATCTACCTTCATCATTTTCTATCCAAACAACACTCTGAAAAATTGAACTAATCTTACATGCCTTTGGGGGAGTGAAAGAAAAAGGTTTGTGTTGTATGATTATATTAAATGTTACTGAGTTTGTCACAAATCTGCAAAAATATGAGTTTGAAAAAACCTGGCTCATGAAGGAGCTTTGAATATATATTGTTTTCAGGAACCAGCATAGCCATCACAAAATCCTCCAGATTTCTTCAAGAAGAGCATATTCATTCTCTATTAAAGATTCATAGCAGATTCCTTTTTACTTTCAGAGGGTTATAATTATATCTCAACGATTTATCGTGCTGCCTCAGTGTGGTTGCTCTCATAAAAATGAGAATTCATTTCAAGGTTCCGTACAGGAAATAAACATTTATACAAACTTTTAACTCTTAAATAAAAGCTAAACAGGTTAGACTCACATATCTGCAAACTAGACTCTTGTCAGACAAGTTTATAACTCAACACAATGCTAACAGATCTAATAAATATAAAATATAACAAGCCATCCACAAAGAATATATCATGTCCTCACTTCTTCTGTCTGACCTGTCTTATAATTTACTCTCAGAGAAGGAGAGTAATGAATTAGTTCTGAGATTAAAAGAGATCTAAGATAAGAACAGAGGGCGGTGAATACTTTATCCATTATTTGGATGACACTTAAGCTTCCACAAAATGGTCTCTAGTCTTCCTGGGCCCATTTAGAAAAGGAAAGACAATGAAGAATAAACAAAAATTTCATCATTAGATGAGGGAAAAAAAGTCAGCTAGGTGAAATTACACAATTTGTAAAACATAAATACGCTGAACAATACCCCAATCTAAAAAATATATAAATATCATCCAATATACAGCCACAAAACCAAGATAATATCCGAAACAATCCAAGTCTAGCAACAGTGTGGCCCAAGGTTTATAGTCATGTAATATCTGAAAAGATGTTGGTTAAGTAATAGCACCTTGGAACTCTTTGTCCATGAATTAAAATTACTGCTAGTGACTAATCAAAGAACAGGAACCTTTTTAAAACCTGACATTAAGATACTAACAATCACCTGTCTAACATAAATCTACCCCTCCAACAGTTGGACCTGATCAATACAGTCCTAGCAACACTTGAAGAGGAAAGTAAAAGAAATTACATTTAAATTTTGGGCTAACATCAAAATTATACCCAAGAACCACTCACCATTACCAATCATATATCTAACTATATATTTATTTTGAGCACAATATAAGACTATTGTTTTTACTGTTGAATGTGGTAAACATTGTTTCATATGAATCCAAATCTACTACCACAAAATATGGAACTGCAACTGTACATGTCACAAAAGTTCTGACTAAAAGCCATTTATGAGAATGGTACTATGGCTAGGCCACTTTAGCAATAGGGAAAAAAAATAGTTATTTTCAGCAACATTTGGCATAGCTCGCCAAGAAAATGTGAGATCCTGTATAGGAAAATAAAGAAACTTCTTGTTAGTCATGAGGAGCTTCTTGTTAAGCAGCGGAGTGCCTGCACCATCTAGGTAGAGCAATATGATACAATTTAAAAACATAATCCAAGGAACTTATTGACACAACTTAATTAAATGCTAAAAAACCCTAAACTGTCACTTAATGTCGGTAATTACAGCATCTTAATATTGTGTGTCATTTTAACTCTCATTTCTGTTTTAAGATGGAATTAAAGTTGTAGTAACTTATAAAATTAACTTGATAACTTCTAAAAAAAAAGGAAAGAGATTACAAGAACCATCTTCAAAGCAAGACATGAAAAGGCGAAATATTTGTGAAGAAAGTCTAGTTGAAGTAACGTATTATTATTATTATTTATATATTTTTAGGCATATAAATCATATCAATTATAGGATGGAGAATTAATACAACTTAAAAAGATTGTGCTTATATTACCAGTTATTAAATGAGTGGTAATTAAAGCCAATTCTCCTGAATCAGTATAATTTGTTGTTTGAACTATAATTTCATTAGAAATTACGATGACTCAAAAATGTTTTTTAATTTGTTTATTTATTTTTTGTTCTTGGGCCTTAACATTTGTTTATAGGGCGTAAGTAGCCAGTTGTTATGTGACTAATGGTGATGCTGGAGCCCGCAGACAGCATATGTCTGTTTCTCCATGTGTCACCATGTATGTTTGTGTTTGTTCAGGTATGTGTGTCCCAGTGCTGTCAGCAGACTGGATCATCCTGGCTTGGATCGCACATAATTCTCAGTGCAGAGTTTAACCTGTCAATTCCTGATATGGACATCCCTCATGCAAAGAATGAGCACGGAAACTACGTATCACAGCTTTCCATAATGATCAATCTGTCAATTATTTTTTATTTATTAATGAAAATAGTTTGCCCAAAAAAATTACTTGTGAAGTTTTCAAATTGCTGTTTGTCAGACCAACACAGAAAATATATTTAGATTACAATGATCCAAAACATAAAAGAAAAATCAGCAAATCCCCACATTTTAAAAGCTGGAGCAGACAAATGATTGTGTCTTCTGTGGTTAAGGCTTGAATAAGTTATTTTTGTAGAATGTAACAAAATATATTTTCTTCAACCCGTATCAAAAGCAGCATAAAATCCTCACATGAATAGCTGGAAAAGAAAAAGATGAATTAGTTCACCGTAGAGCAACGAATCAATTAACTGACTGATCGTTTGCAGCTCTGCTTAAATTATTAATTATTCCTCAGTCAATCGACATCCCATTTCAGCAGTAGTGAGTGTAACCCACTTGCCTAGAAAATTAAGACTGCTGGTCAAGATTCACTATAAGTTGCCTGCCATGCAATAAAGCACACAGACGGCTTCAACATGTAAATACACTAGATTAATGCTGGGGTGTTCGCTGCTCAGAATTCAGAAGGCTGGAGCTAAGGGGTGGGGGTAGGAAGCGAGAATGGACGATGAAGCACTCCTGGCATGAGGTCTCCATGGTAACATAGGCCATTGCACTGTCCACTAAATTCTAGGGTGTGATATGGTGGGTGGCAAAGAGGAAGTATGATGCCTGCAGCGGTGCTTGGTGAGGTGTGAGGTCAAACTGGTGACAAAAGGAGGCAATACAGCGAGGACACTTTGCTGTTTTTGGCAGGTATAATAATATATATCAATCACTGCTTCACAGTTGAAAGGTTTGGTTGTCGCGAAAAATAAATAAAAACATGGGGTTGAGTGAATTGTTGAATTAAGAATGGAGATTTGTTCTGTTAATTAACTGAAGCATATCTGACAACACTCAACTAAGCGGGGGGAATTAAAGTGTGTGCAAAATTGGCCATAACAAGATAGCTTAGAGTATATTAAGAAGCTGTTTCATTTTTGTAATGGCCATCATCACAGTACCCTGTGTATTTGGCGCTTGTATTGACCACAGGCTTGCTTGATGGCATCACGTGAGGGTGTTCTTGCCGAGCTGAGAAATTAAATCATTTGTGAAACAGCATATTTCTTTGGCCTCATACCCATAAAAGCTTTTTTTTTTTTATCCGCCTGTTTATTGTCACAGTAATATAGTACTACTGACAGGGCACTATTTCCTCTTTTATAATGCAGTCTCAAAAACACTTGCTATACACACTCACACATACACAAAAAGGCTGCAAGCTGTTCAAATTAATGGCAGGCTATAGATTTTTCACACTTCATTTCAACACTGAAATATGGTACCTGTGAAGGCCATCTAGAATCAATGCAGTCCATTAACACAGGCAGACAGATATCAGCCATGAGACAACCACTGATGTCTAGCCTTTTAGACTAGTTCCTCTCTCAACTTGAGTCAACAAACAAACTCATAATGGGTCTGAGTTTTGCCAAACACACCAACTAAGCCTAAAAGAGCTTAAACTTCCTAGGGATGGTTTTCAGTCAGTTTCAGGGAATTTCATTCCCAGCTCCATTTACTCTCAGGCTTGATGGTCTGAATCCATCTAAGAACAGCTGTTCACAAGTTCCAGATTCGCTAAAATGTCTGTATTTCTTAGGATGGGGCTCAGCTCTCATTCTCATACTAAATTGGATTTAACATTTTGCAACCATGAAAGATCAATATCAAACATAATCAGTATGCATGTCTTGCACTGTTTCCAATTGAATGCGGCTATGAAGGTGTGAATGAAAAATAGATGTCTACTCTGAAAGACCTGGTGCTTGGAATTGTAAGTAAATGTTTGGAGATATACACCCATAAAATAAACAGTGTATCTTTTTTAATGTATGTATGTGTATGTGAAGGATGAAATGTTTATGATGGGTCAGCATGGTTCTAGGCCTTACCTTCGCTGCAGTCTTTGCCTTGATAACCGGTGTCAGAGCAGTCGCAGACAGCTTGGTCGTTCACCACGCTGCACACCCCTCCATTCTGGCACTGGTGATTGGGCCCACAGCCAGCTATTAATGTGACCCCCTCTGAGCTATCCAGTGTCACTAGTGAGCCATTGATGCTCACTGCCGTGATCCACCCACGGAAGGCAGGGTTTTCTCGCACCGAAGGGGATGTGAGTCGCAAGGGCGAGGAGTGGAGTTCTGGTGTCAGCCCGCCCATGAAGGTGTGGCTGAATACCGTCATGTCTCTTCTCTTACTCTTAACTTCTGCCCATCCTTCCAGTCGCCCATCCACCTCCAATGAAGTGTTCTTCCAGTCCCGCTTGACACGCACTGCGTGCCACTGCCCATCACTCACTGCTACGCCAGACTGCAACTCAGCCGGTTCAGCACAGAAGATAGAGAAGCGCAGGCGAAGGTGTCCATGGAGAAGTAGAAGCTCCAGGAAGTCGCAGAAGCCCTCATCGTCAAAGTAGAGCAGGAGGCCCTCTTGGCTCTGAGTCCGCAGGCTGAAGCTCAGCACACTTTCGCAACAGGCGTTCCACACTGGGAACCGCCCCCACTGGCTGGACACGCCTCCAAACTCCAGGACTTCCCCTTGGGCATGGCCCCCAACACTGCACAGGCACAGCCCCAGGAAAAGCAGGGGGGCTGCCGCCCAAACACACACCGCCATTACACTCATTCACACACTCACTCTCACACTCACACACACGGGAAAAAATAGAAGCTAGAGCAGGTGTGTCCCCTCCAGCAAACAGCTCATGTTGACTACTGTAGGGCACTTTGTAGAAGACCCGTCTCAGGTGTACCCTACTTTCTGTATAGTGATCTTTACGGAGGATGGCTCCTATATGATACAGCTCCAAGGGGATAGGGGGTTACACAATAGTTGCTGTGGTCCTTTCAGCACTTCCCTTTTGGGAACTCTTTGACCGTGTTCTGGTTTTCAGCGTCTTCACTCTATTCAGTCTTTCATTCTTCCCTTCTGACATGTGGGTTGTGAGGTGTGTTCATCTGTGTAAGTGCTAAATATGTGTCGAATTGGATGTGAATTCCATCTTTGTGCCCTAGATAGGGCCTTATCCCCCATGAAGGCAACTCCCCACGGAGTACGAGGAGTGTGTGTGCAGGTGTGTGCTCACACATTGGTAATGGAGAGAAATGGCACCATTATAGCAGAATTGTCTCTCCCTCTTCCCTGCCTTAGTAGGGCAAGATGTAAAGGTGTGTGTGTGGGCAAATATGTGTGTGTGTCTCAGTGCCTCGTCATCACTCTCTCCAGCGACCTACAGAGAGAACAGAGATGGCACAATCAACCAGGGTCACACAAGCACACACATACACACACAGGTAAACCGACAGTATACGAAATCAGCCATTAAACTCACTTTACTGTCATTCGTTATGCACCCGGTGACATCACATTTTGAAAACAAACATCTAACAAGGCCAAATCAAGATTGTGTATGAGCTACCAGGATCTTTCACACAGAAAACCCACTGACATATATAAACACACACTCTATGGGAACGCGCACACACACGCAAAAAAAAACACAAAAACACCCCATCAGAAGAGCTACCATTATGCCACAGCAAATATTTAAAAGGTGGCATACCTGCAGCTGCCTTAACGCATATGACATCACTAGTCAGACTTGAAAAAAATGTATTAAGTTCAATTTTTTACTTATTAACGGTTAACCATGGATAGCTCGCGACAGCAGCAAGGATTCACTCCATCACAAAAGAGCGGCATCAGCCTCGCGCGCTGCGGCGGATGACTCAAACCGCCTCACTTTATCGAATCAACGTTTTCACAGTACATTTGCAACATCTTAACACGTTTATTAAAAGACACACATGCTTCACATTATTTTTTCCCACAATGTTTCGAATATTTCAAACGCGTAATACCATAGTTATTGATAGACGAGCTGAATGAATGCGGTTGAAATATCGATTCTCGATTTGCGGCCATACCACCTCTCCATTTTTTCCTCCTACGCTACTTAACTAATCCTGGGGTTCAGCCTCATCACCTGCTCTGCAGCACTTAAATACAGTTTGGATGAATGTTAATTACTTTTCAACACACTGACTCTTTAATTGACGCCTGTGAATTAGTGTTAATTAATTAATTTTTTTTTAAATAAAGCATAAAAATATAGGCAACAGAACCGACCTACCTTGCGCACATCCTTTGGCTCCGTAGTGATAGTGCGGCGCGCGACTCATCGAATCCACTTCCCGTTTGAGGAGAACCTCGAATCCGCCATAGAGGTGAGGGTACCTGTTCGCCTGATGGTAGATAGAGCCGCTCACACAGACCATGAAAAAATTATCACAGGCTCGCCTCCAGGCGACAAGGTGCTATTGGTCTCCCCCCTCTCTCTCTTTCTCTCTCTATCTATCTCACACTATCACTCCCTCCCTCTCTCTCCTCTTCTCTCCGGTCTCTTAAGGAGGAAAAGGTGCAGTCTCCGCGAGCAGAAGGAAGGTCACGTGGCCGAGAGAGCGCATGTATGACTATGTGTGTGTGAGAGAGAGAGGGAGTGAGGTCGAGAGGATGGGCGGGGCCGCGCGCCGCTGCAGCACAGTGGACAGCGCCGGCACGACCAGAAAACGCAATTAGCAGAGGCAGAAAGTATAAGGCGAGAACAGGGCTAGATCCGGGAGATTAAAGCCGGGAGTGACGGTGGCGTCAACCTCTGAGTGGATGGAAGACAATTTAGTGAAGTGTTGGACTGAATGAAAAAAGAGAAAGACAGTGGCAGTTAACAGATTGTCTGTCTCACTTTCTGTGCCCCCCCTTCCCTCCACCCCGAACACACACACATACACACACATCACATACATTCGTTAATACACACCTTCAACTTAACTCAACTAACAGAAAAATGGAGTTTTTGGATGCTTACTTGACCAATTTTAGCAGCCCCACTTGTTGAAATTAAAGTAGATTCAGGTAATTGGTCAGTTGCTTGGTTGGATGGTAGCCTACAGTGGTTGGTATGTTGGTAGATTGGTCTGTCGGCCAGTCGTTTAGTTTGTTGAATGGATTGTTAGTGTGCTAGTTGGTTGGCTGGTTGGTTGATTGGTGGGTCAGTTGGTCAGTCAGAACAGTGCTTGGTTAACTGCCCATTACTTACTACCACGCATAGATGGTAATTTTTACTAGAAAAGCATGCTTTATGATATTGCTCCAGCTAGGGTGAGGATAAACAGTAGCCATCCATGTCCTTTCAGCACATGGAAGCCTTTTCCATGTTCAGATGGCCTTGTCTTCTCTGAGATGTTCAATATCTTCCGTCCCTTGAAGAAATTCTTCTTCACTTTTGACATATGGGCTTCCTGGTGCAAGCATCTGTGTGAGTGTTCAATATGTGTTACATTGAATGTGAACCTCTTCTTTGTGCCCTAAATTGGGCCCCATGCCTTCTGGTATTTGTTCTCACATTGGTAATGGAGAGAAATGGCACCATCATATCAGAATAGTTGGTTAGCTGGTGGATGGATTGTAGTCTTTGTGAGGGTTAAGTTGTTAGAAAAAAAATAGCTCTAGATCCATAATTATCCAAAATCATAGATTTATTTATATCTTATAACCAACGTATGATTAATACATGATTACAAATGCTGGGCGCAGGTTGTATTACCTATTATGGCATGAGTCAGATCTAAGGAGAGATGCCGTCATGGCGACATCGTCATCGTTTATGCTGCGCTGTGTGTGCAATGGAACAACCAACGGATGATCCAACTGTGGCATGAGGTGGAGTTCTCTCCAGCTTAAAGTGGGGCAATTTAAATTTTGTTGCAACAGTTTCAAGGCAACTGTGCCGAAATGTGCAAAAATCAGATCCATAATGAAAAAGGTTTTTCCTTTTTTCATGTGTATGACTAAAACTCACTCCCACAGAACATCCACCATCTCCTCATTCAACCCTGATATTCATGACAAAAAAACAACATCTTTGCTTTATCTAAACCCTCTTATAAGCTTAGCAACGGAGTTATTAAACCATGTTGACAGCCATTCCTAAATTTTCAAAAGAAAAAAAGATGCGGTTACATTTACTTGTTTCATGTTTAAAAGATAAACTCGAGTCAAAAACCACATTCATGTCATCATCATGACATGAACTGCCAAGATGGAGTTACTACATTTGTTTATCTTGTCTTGAGTCCTCACGTGATGCAAGCTGTACTGAAACTTACATATCTGTTGCTGTTCATCTTATTTACATTAAACAGGTTATGGATTAAATGATAGAAAGTATTACACACGATTTATTGATATTTGTTGCACTAAGCAATTTTGTTGGGTCAACATAGTTTATTTGGGATGGATAAATCCGTTTATTAAGGTCATTTTAATTAGTCTAAATTAGTTGGACCAATCCATTGACCAGGATTGGACATAGCCCAAGTAACTAAGTTGAATTGAGACTAATAAATGAATTTGGAACAAATCCAAGTAACAAAAATGTAATAAATGCTCACAAATTAAGTTGGAATGGATTAAATTGAGAACTAATCAACTTAATTACGTAGAATCAAGACTAATAAATTAAGTTGGAACTAAACTAAGTAACTCAGTTGAATCAACCCTAACAAATTGTATTGACCCAACGCAAGTGAATAAAGTTGGACCAACATCCTTGCTTTATACTAAAAGAAATCCAGTTAATCATGTGGAAATACTTAACACAACATTTTAAGGTTCATTTAAAAATTTCTTGCCTCTGCATGCTGCTTACCATGTAGTGGTGTTGGCATCCCAGTGAGGTTTTCTCATGATTTGTGCAGCACAGTGCAATATGTGTGGTCAGGAATGCAGGTTTATCCACTTTGGTAGATGTGGCTTCAGGCAGAACGAAAAATCACTGGTGTAAATTGAGGGGCCCTCTCAGGCCTATTTCTGGGTATTTACAATTATGCTACATTACATATATTCTGAAATTTATACACAACCCACTAGAAATCTCTCGTACGCATGTAGGCAAAGAGGGAATTTTGTACTGACTGTTCCTGGGAGGAGATCCAGCTGTAGTGAACCCAGCTCAGAGGTGCTCTCCCTGGGTATCCTGGGCCAGCTGCTGCTACTGCTCTTTTTCTCTCCCTATGCAAGTCCGCATGTCTGCCTCTTTCTTTAGTTTGCTGTTAGCACATCTGCTTTACTGCGTTTGTTCTGCTTTAACATTCACCATCATCAAATACTGGAGCTGACGGGCGGCGAGGACTAGCAAAGCTGGAAAATTTGCTGCCAAAGAACAAGCCTGACCTGATTGGAGATGCTGAGAGAAGATGCAATCCACAGACACAATGACTGTAGCAGCTCATAACTATGCACAGCCGGTAATTGTATGAAACTCTTTCTTTGTTGTACAGAAGTATTCATGCAGATGGCTGTTTGGTGCCAATGACTTTGACTCTGTATATTGTAAACCCTCACAGTTGGAAAATAAGAGCTCAAATTTATTTGAACAATAGACATTAATGCAGAAAAAGGGATTGACCTCCATTGAGATAAAGAGAGGATGTCTGAGCCTGCAGTTGTGCACATGTGTTTGAGAGTGTTAGAGAGGAAAGAACAACATTGGGAGGGGAAGGAGAAGTTACTATGGAAACTATCTTAACATCATTACCTGGCTTCCCATTGGACTGACCACTAATACTCCTCAAACCCCCTTAAACTCCTCTCCTCCCCCTTTCTTTCTCTCCCTCCATCCCCAAGCTAGGATGGCCTTTTGAACCAAATGGCATTATCAAATAATAGCGTTCTTCCATCTTGTCCCTGAGCAATGTGGAACGCCAAGGATAATTCTGGAGCGAGCAATATTTCACCCTATAGGATTTGGTAAAAAATAAAATAAAATAGGGATGATTTACTGCTATGATGAATGTACATGATCAAATGTAAAAACAAACAACAACAGGAAATATGGCCCAAAAAAAAATTGCATCTTTTTAAATAAATCTTGTTCATTGTAGATTTTACCAGGAAACTGGTGCAAGAATCTGCAAGTTTAGTCAGACTGCACCATCGTCCATAAAGAACACATCTCGTTTTAATAATATTCAATTACATTCTGTATTGACGGAGGATCAATTATGTTTCTGACATGATAATAAAAGTTTGTCATGCAGCAAAGATTTCCGAAAAATATATTCAGGTGAAAATATATTAAGAGAAAAAAATAAAAGTCAATGACACATTGCTTTTTGTAGACTTTGTGGAAGCTGCTTTTTTCTGTTGTTACAACTTCTTTGTAAAAAATGGGTTTTTTTTTAGACTAGAGTAAATGATTGTCGTATGGCAACAGTGAAAAACGTCAATTATATGTTGAGAAGAAAAAGAAAAAGAATGTGACAGAAATCCTTTGTGGCCTTGGAAGCCCCTGCTTTTGCCTGCTGAAACCATAAAGAGATATAAATACACTGCAAAAATGTACAGCACATAACTCAAAATTTTAACGTTATTGGAAAATGCATCAATTTATATCTTTAATATAAACCTTTGGTAAAATTAATGGGAAAATACCACAAGATTACATTACAGATTTTGTTGATATGTATAGTTGTACATTAACAGTATTAAACCTTTCACCATTCAGTTAGATCAAACATTCATTCCATCAAGATGTTAAAATAAGATTTACATTTGTCTTATTTTCTTTCTTTATTTCCTTTATTCATCACATGTTACACAATACAAACATACAGTATAACGTTGTGAAATATATCTCTGTATTCAAACCATCCCTCAGGGAGCAGTGGGCAGCCACTGTGAAACGTCCTGGGGGCTGAGGTTTCAGGGTCTTGCTCAAGGACCCACTGCCTGTTGCGTCAGGGACTCTCCCACTTGAGGGACGAATGCTCTACCCACTGAGCTAAATCCGCCCCCAAGCCGTGAAATAATGGTTGACTTCAAGTGAAAAATATATAGGTCTAGCTATATGGTAATTTACTGTTGTTTTATGTAATGCCAGGAATGTCTGACAACATGACTAGAAAGATGCGTCCCTTGGAATAAGTGTTTGGAGATCCCTGTAACTAAATCTATGCTGTCATTTCCGACAGCAAGGGAATATCCATAAAAGTCCCTAATCCCTTAGCTACTCCTTAAATAAAATTTGAAGTTTTTTATTGAAAAATGATAAAATATCTGAATAGAATATGAACTATTAGATTATAATATGACAGGATAGATCTCTGTCTATTCATGATAACCAAATTGGATTAAATTGGACCAACGGTTGAGAAGTTAGTATCATGACTTTGTGTTTAATTATTTTTATTTTATTGTGAAGTTCCGTCATTTTGAATTGTGTTGCCTTTTTATTGTGTTTATCTGTTTATGTTCTTTATTTCCTTTGTCCTTCCTAGTGTAATCCTTGTGTGTTTCACTTGTGTTCCTTCCCCCCTCTCTGTTTCTGTCCTGGTATTCTGTTCTCCTCCTGTGTGATTGGTCATCGTGTTCACCTGTGTTTCCCCTCCAGCTGTGTCTCATTGTCTCGTTACGTCAGTGTATATAATCTGTCCTCACCTTTCCTTCTGTGCCAGTTTGTTGTATGATGTTCCTCCATGTAATCACGCGTCCCAGCCTTCCACCAGTGTTTTTGTAAGTTAATCCTAGTGGGGGTTTTTTTGTGGTTATTCCTGTTTGATCCTCGTGCTTCTTTTGGTTTATATTAAATATTTTAATTGCACCTGCTCTGCCACGCTGTCTTGTGTCTGCGCCTGGGTCCAAGCTTGCCCCAAGAAGGTTCGTAACGGTTAGATCCGTTTTCATTATTACTTATTTTCATAAAAAAGCTCCCCCTAGTGAGTGAAATATAATAAATATAAGACAGATCTCCTGGAATCAATTATTAAGCACCAGATTTGGACTAAATCGGACTAATGGCCTAAAATCCTTTGGTGATAATGCTCACCCTAATGTAGAAAATAAATATACAACCAACCATTTCTAAAATCAATCCAGTTCTTCCTCACACTAAGGTCTACGTGGGTATACAATTTGAAAATGATCCATGAAACCATTTTTGAGTTATTTTTGTTAACACGGATCTGAGATCTGAGGACGAGGCTGATATAATTATCTTTAACACATTTTCAACATTGAAATTTAGGGTGACCCAACAAGAATACCATAATGTCTTGTCCTTATATATTTTACAGTAAGTCTGACAACCACAGATGCCAGTATTTTACCATAAATGACATAGATTTTAAACAAAGTAAGCAAAAATTCTCAGTTTTATGGTAGAAAACACCATAAAAAACCATTAAACTCTGCTTCACTGTAAAGCAAACTTTAAAAAAATATGAAATGAAAATACTGTAAAAATGTTTGTAGAAAGTCCAGCAAATTCCTGCAGAATACCATGGATTTTAAAACTATAATGAGTGTAATTAGATATTTAAGATTTTCCATCTGTCAATATAAGAAGTTTAATGAAAAAGGTACATTAAATGTAATGTTTTACTATCATTTTGAGTCACCGTGAATTAATTAAATAACCCTGAGTTTGAATAAATTACGAGTGACAGACACTCTTATTTGAAATGCATTACTTCAATGTTAATGAATGGAGTGTAAACACTTCAATAAATAACATTACATTTTATCTAGAAGTTTCCCTTAATTTTTATTGTGTATCATAATTGAATAAACACATAAGGTTTATGTATAAGCTTGAATTGATTTAATTAAATCGGAAAGGAATTTAATTGAATTACAACTGTTTTAGCATGAGTTGTTGCATTGAGTCATTGTAAGCAGGGCCAGAGCAGTAGAAACATTTTGGATTAAATATAATCCTTTATTTTAAAAAAATGTAATAAAAGTCTATGGAAAGTTCTATAAGTGATTTTTGAGTTTTTTGAATGTAACGTTCTATGTATTAACTATACGCAATGAAAAACTAAAAATATTCCTTTTGTTGGAATATATATATTCTTTGTCTGTAAACAAACATCAATAATTAACAGGGACATTTTCTGGGTCATAGATTTTTTTTCACAGTGAATTCTGGTTACCACAGCAGCCAGTTTTTCATAATAAATTACAAAGATGTTTTTTTTTTTTTTACTGTTCCTCTTCAATAATTCTGAGAAGCTTGACCGGTGAACTTTTGTTTTGAATGCATTTAGAAGGATAAGGTCTTTGTAACCGATTACGGTAAGCGGGAAGGAAATGGTCATGCATAATGGAGCCCTTCAGCCAGCGTGCTGTGGAGCAGGTTATCTGTTTCTACAAGAGACATCAATGCGTGATATGATGCATCATCAGTCAGTAAGAAGCACGCGAAAATGCATTATACCATGAGCATTTTAAATTGCTGCGACTCTATCAGCCAACATTAAGCGTGACAGATATGGGCCGGCTCTGATTGCATTAGTCTTTATTGAATGAGGAGCTCCATTCTGTACTTTCATCCTAACACGTTTGCTCTTCCCCTGCCGACTTCCCCTCTCCCTTCCTCTCTCTGACAGGCTGACAGCAGGCAGTGACCCCTGACTCTTTGCCTACTCAGCAGAGAGAAGGTCACTGTATGCGTGTGTTTGTATACATATTTCTTTATATACTGTGTGTGTGCGCGTGTGTGTGTGTGTGTGTGTGTGCAGGAAGGTCTGTGCACGGCTAATATGTGTCTGAAGTGCCAGCAGAGTGAATATACAGCCAAAAATAAAAACTCATCTGTCAGCATCCAGTCAGTGTGTGTGTCTGTGTGTGTGCGTGATACCGCTCCCATATTTTGTGCTTGCATTGTTGTCAGTTTGTGGTACAGACTTCGGAGCTTCGCTCGAGTCGGACAGTGAATGTTTGCCAGGACTGGTGACAAACTGAACAGAGGGGGGTTGGCGAGAATGGGAGGAGCTAGAGTGCTTCATGTGGAGAAATGTTAGGGTTTGAATGCTGATGTAAACGTTACCGGCACTGATCACTCTTAATTTGTCATTTCAAACGCCACACTTAAACACTGTTCAAAATATATGATTCTAGGGGTACTATCGTCCGGGGCGGAGTCCTGCTGTCATATATACATAGTTTGATGCAAATATGTGTGTGTGTGTCTGTGAATGTGCATAAATGAGTCCGTTTGTGTATACAGTATGTGAGTGTGTTTGACAGGCAACCACCCTTTTCTAAATGAGATTAAATGGGAGGTTTGTCTCTAATCATGTTGTAATGAGTTTCTGTGTAGCTCATGCATTCACTAATTCCACTTGCCAATACTGCAAACAGCCACGTGCGCATGTGTGTACATGTGTGTGTCTCCGGGTGCGAGTTAGGAGAGGTCCCCTAGCTGCAATTTCACTCTCATTTATATCAATAGCTCTGACCTGTCCTCATCAAAGGTTTGCAATTTCTAAACACAAATAACATTAGCTCATGTGTACAAACATGCCATCATGGAGGCACGCAGGCAAGCACCAGAGCAAACACCAAGTCCATCTGTGTATGGATCTGTGTGTCATTAGAACTCTCAACAGGCATTAGCATTGATCATCTGACCAGCAGATGGAGAGTGACCGACAAGAACCAAATAAAGCCCGTCTGGTTGTGTGCGCGCATAGGAGTGACGCTGAATGAGGGGAGAGGTGCTTACATGTGTGGCCCAATGAGAAAAAAAAAAGCTTAGATCTATAGTTCATTAGCCCTCACACCTGATTTATTTTGTGTGTTTGTGAGTGTGTGAGTGTGTGTGTGGGTGTGTGAGTGTTTTGTACATGGGCAGAGCTCCGTGTGTGTGTGCACACCTCACACCAGCCATAAATCTTGACCCATGAGCTGTTACTGGTTGTCATTGCTCTCAGCCTGCAGCAGTCCCTGCCCTACAGTAAGGGGTCAAGGGTTAGAGCAGTTTTGTGCAGTGGAATAGACTTTAAGAGTGGATAATGAACAAGGAAACCAGTAACAAGGAATACGTTGACCTCTTCTACCTTGGACCTTTCACCTTTTACTCACATGGTCTCTAAAATGTCACAATTTCTGCAAAGCATACACGGTGGAGCGGTCCTCTGGCCTGTTGCCCGGAGCTATATGGAGCCCCCAGAGCCATGGAAGGAATCAAATAAGGTGGCTGTACCTGCGTACCAGAACCACAGATACATACACACGCATCGTATCCACATCTGAAAGAGGTTTTCCATGGAACTCATAAGCCATAGCCTTATTTCCACAGCTTATTCAAAGCAGGGCCTGATGTGCCTTTATTCTAACCATCCACTCTGTGTAAACACAATGGAGGCATAATGCGGGGTTCTGAGTTCCTCTACCTCTGAGACGGCAGCGGAGGCAGTAACAAAAGCGAATTTGGCCTCTGTATAGAGGGTAAGCGGAAAGGCATGACAGAAGTGAGAAGCTTTAATGGTGTTGATGGCCGTGTAACAGGGTTGGTATATGATTGCTTATGTTAATCCTGTTTTTAGAAAGTGCTGCTCCAGACATATGGAAACCATCACACCACACGCTGGTTCTGCTTGGCAGAACATCACAGCTCTGTCGCTTATGGAATCCAGGGTCTGGTTGCTCCTACTCTTCCGTCACAGATAATTCTTGACACCCTTCTCCACCCACTTCACCCTGCCTGCACTCCCTTCTTCACCTTTTTTCCACAATCCCCTCTGCTCTGAACAGTTGACACTAAATTCTTAAACTTCTGCACCTTCTTCAGCTCTACTCTTGGCATCCTCATCGTTGCACCTGCCTCCCGTTCATTCACACACATGTTTTCTGTCTTGCTCTGACTGGCCTTAATTTTTTCATCTCTCAAGCACTAAACTCCACCTCTCCAGTGTTTTTCCCACATGATCCATGCTCTCACTACAGATCAAAATGTAATCCGCAAACATCATAGTCCATCTGTCAGCCAGTCCATCACCATAGCAAACAACAAGAGGTTCAGAGCCGATCTTTGGTGCAGTCCCACCTCTATCTGGAATCTTTCCTACACTCCTACTGCACTCCTCACCTCTGTGATAATACACCACAGAGATAAAATGCATCTTCTCCGTAATTCTCCGTCAACACTCTTAAAGCAAAAATCACCTCTGTAATGCTCTTTCTTGGCATAAAAAACAAATTTCTGCTCAGAGATTTTCACCTCTTTCCACAACCTAGCTCCTGTTACATTTTCCCCTGCTCTTTATTGTGTGGCTCATCAGCTTTATACCTCTGTTGTTGCTACAGCCCTGCACGTCACCCTGGTTCTTGAAAACCAGTAAGCTTTTCCTTTATTCGTCAAGCGTCCTCTCACTCTTTAACATCATGTTGAACAATCTCATTAAATACTGCACCACCACCTCTCCTAGACACCGCCATAGCTCCACCTGTATGTGATCAGGACCAAAGTTTCTATTCTTCTTCTTCAAAATTGCTCTCACCTGAATCAAAATAAATCATGAGGATTCATCCACGGGGGACCATTAATGCATTCATAGTTGTTGTTTTTTTTAATCCATCATCTACAAGTGGACATTGATTCATCATCATTCTTCAGCCTGTCCTCTCTGATTGAGCTTTGTCACTACAGGTACCCCTACAGCGTTTACTACAACCAGTTTTAATATGACGCCTTTAACACAGCTTTGATTACAAAAACTTTAACTACTAATACTAATCAACCAATCAACTCCAGCTGTGAGTGTTGCTAGGTAGCAGGAGGGACACTTCACGATGCAAGAAGGGCAAGGATAGGAAAGCTGGTGAAATTCTCTGTAGTCTATACGGTCTCATTTAGCAGCACTCGATATAGCATGACCATCGCAGACTGCCTCCTTCGAAGGATGTGTCCCTGAATTGAAGTTATGTTGATATCCAAAGAAAGCACAGGTGTCAATTAAGAAAAGGAATGACCGCTTTGACTGCTTCAGTTTTATGGTTCTGTTGTTTTTGCTGGCTCATCGTCACACTGTCTTAGACTGTAGCCCAAATAACTTTTTCTTTTCACTTTTAGTACACATGGCAGCTGTCCTTATATTTTAAGCAATAAAACAAAGTATATGCGATTTGGAACACAGCTAATGAGCTGTCATCTCCCCGTGCTCTGTCAGCAGCTCAGCCGTGACGTATTCACTGCTGTGCCGAGGATTATGGGTCGTAGAAAAAGAAAAGCATTTCAGCTTACATACTGCAAAATGCAACCATATGCAGTCGGACACCCTGGTATTTTTGGTGCACATGATTTACTATGTATTTTGGAAATCTCTCTGTGGCCTACTAAACAGTATAATATTCATATTTCTTGAAGGTATAGCCCTTAAGGTCCGCCAAGATGTGTTTGACGATTTATTCTTATGATATTGGAAATGATGTGTGTGACTTTTCAATTGCTTTACGACTTCTTGATGAATGGTAATGCTGCCACAATTATTAATGGCAGCCATTATTTAAGTCATTAAATAATGTAATACCTCTACAAAAGCCAAATGTCTGTGGAAATGGCCTGTTCCTGCAACCCTTATTCTTATGCCAGGGGTATTCATTTGCTGCCTCCACTCTTCTGTGAGGGCTTTTCAAGATTTTGGAACCTGGCGGCAGCAAATCATTCAGCCACAAGAGGATTGGAGGAGGGGGGGCAGTACCTGGCTTGCATTCACCATTCCAGTTCATCCCAAAAGCGATATGCAAGCCAATTTTTTTGCACTGCAAACGTGGAAAACCATTTGTTGCTTTGTGTGTAATGCTTCCGTTAGCCTGAAACTGTGAGGGCCTTTCCCCAAGCAGGTAATCATGATCATTTTATGCTGCAGCTTTAATAGTACTTATAATGAAAAGCAGCCCAAGAAAGGAATTGCACAAAAATAGTTTGTATTGAGTATAAACGTTTAGTGCTTCAGTGTGGAGAAGGGCATGAATAAATGAAATTGTAAAAGGAAGAATAGCCATTTTGCAACAATACAGCCTTCAACTGCTCTGTTTGATGACAGACTAAGGTGCTTTTTATATTCAAATTCATTGGAAATGCATGGAGAAGCACAAAACAGCATTTCCTGTATGACTTTTACTGGAGAAATGCTTCCAACAAATGAAAGAAATGAAAGAATAGCCTAATGACAAATTTTTACATGAAATAATTAATAATGTAGTTTTTTCTTCCTCTAAACTGTTCGGCAATGTAATACAAATCACTACTCAGTGTCATTTAAAATGAATAAACTCTCACTGTATTACTGTCTGCACAGAGGAATGCATTACTATTACAGTACTTTTGCATTACTTTCACCAAAAATAGTGCACAAGACTGACAGAAGACACTCAATTTTATTCCATCCATCCATTTTTCTTCTGCATATTTGAGGGTTGGCTGAAATGTCCCTTTCCTCAGCAATGCTCTCCAGCTCATCCTGGTTGTATTTGGGGTGGAATGGCTTGGGTCTGGTGGAACAAGCAATTCATTCCCTGAATAACCAAAGTGGGAGTTGTGTCTGTATTCCCTGTTAAAAGGTCAGACCCATTCTCTATGGGTGCTGGACTCCACCAAGGTTTCTCCTGTCTCAGATCCTGTTCATGAGATTAATGGACCGGGTATCAAAATGCAGTCAAGGTGAGGAGAGTATGCCCTATGACACTCCACATCCTCCTAAGAACCCCAGCTCAATGGAACTCTTACTGCTTTTGTTTGTCATTCTGCTGCATAAACAGATAATAGTCCACCATGTGAATAAAACATATATATAACATGAAGCACATGAGATGGATTAAATGCTATTTTTTATTTGGATTTTTATCTTACTTTGACTCTATCCTTTGTAAACACACATACTGCGGCTGGGAGAGGACCATTTTGCTTCAAGGTGTAAACTGGCCAAATGAAACTTGAACACATAATGCCTCACCTCACCTCAGATTAATGAGAGGGATGTGCTTGAATGCACTCAAAAAATGCCGCAATGTGGGCTTGTTCTGGAGGCAGTTTCAGTCTTGGAACATTTTCTTCACTTAGTCTTTTCATTTACTTTGTCCTCATGCTAACAAAAGCTGGGAACCCATTCATACTTGCACAGGCTGTTACAAAGGGCATCAATGTCTCAGTAGTCAAGAAGTCTGTTCCATAGTGGCAGAGGAGGCTGGGAAGCAAGAGGAAGATCAAAAAAAAAAAGGATCAATTGATTGATAAAAACCATTACCTAATCTCTGTATCATTCATAAAATAATTGGTACATCTTTTACGGAAAAAAATCCATTATGGAAATCAAATAGTGACACTTACAGGGCCAGGCAAGGTGAAAGGCAGTCTGTGTGAAGTGTTTGAAGTGCAGAGCAGAGGAGGACAAATTTACCTTATTCTCCCATGGAAGCGAATCTGCTACATCAATTTAACGTACAATGTTTCAAAGTGCATTTTTTTCAAGCTAAAAGGCTTACTCATCCTGTGGACACGTATTTACAAAAAAAACTAGTTAAACTCGCCAGCCGCCTGCTCACAAGCATGATTTGCCATTTCAGGATCCTCTGCATGCAAAGCAACGGAGAAATCCAGTATCACTCCATAAATGTATTCAGTTTTCATTACCTCCATCATGGATATCTCAATGACACTCTCTCAGTCAGACTTATGTTGGTGACATGACCTAGTGGAGAAACGGGATAATAAACATTTATCTTTGTCATCTGTTTCGTGGAAATGGCTTGGGTAGTTGTGCAGTTAGCTGGTGGAGGTTTTTTCTCTATATAACAAGACTGGGTTAGTTCATACAACCAACATCAGTCTTGGCTGGTCTTGATAACGTAACCAGGCCGCAGCTCATGCTACTTAATAAAGTCCTCACTTTTGTCCTGTTTATTGAGTATTGTCGCTGAGAGACCTTGCAGTCTGAAATACAGTCTATTCAGGCGATTCAAATTATTTCCCAAATGGTCCAACCTTGTGCTCCATTCACTGTCATGCAACTTGTCAGACAAATGAAAAAGATAGCCAATAAAGAACATTCAAGCTTATCTTTCAACTTGAGTTTGGAAAAACAGAATTGAATGATGGTGGATTTGCTTTGCATGAGGCAGGAAAAATATGCGATTTCGTGGGCCTCACTTTATCAAAGTTAACCATTCAGGTTTTCAGTCAGGTTAATAGACATCACCTTTGCCCGGACTGTCTATGATTGCGTGTTGCAAGAGGTAGGTTCAACTATTATAAATCTAATAAATGTTTGCAACAAATAGATCGAAAATTTAGTGATTAAAGGGTACAGATGTGACTTTTGAATGGCAGCACACCCACCCAACAGTATGTGTGTCTGCATGCACTCAATTGGCAAAATGATAATAACAGTTAAAATATAAACCTCAGGCTCAAGCCGGTGCGTGATTGCAAATGGTCAGCTAATAATCATTCTAACAAGGCAATAAAATCCCTGAATTCACCTCGTGATTGATAAATCGTCTGTCTGTTTGTCTATCTAGCAGGCAATCAGTAATGGATTGGAGAAAGAGAAAAAGCATTCCAGGTCAAGGTTGAATTCCAAAGGTTCATGAAAGGATTCAATCACACGGGAACACTGACACCACGACATCCTGCTCAGTGATAAAACTGTCTCCCAAGCAGATTTACAGAACTGTTTAGTGTAGCCTATAGAACATGCTTTGGTGTCATATACATAACATATATATCATTGCCGTCAGTAGTCAACAAAATCAGGTGGTAATGTATTACAGGACAGTAAATGTGATGAACAATGCTTCAAGAAAGGGTTTGACCCTCTCCTGATTTCTTCTATTTTTGCTTAAACTACATCAAATGTTTACAAAATCTAAATTAAAACAAAGAGTACCAGTGTTAACATAAAATATATGGTTTTAAACTATAATTATATTCAATAAGGCAATGGGGTCTTGCCAGTGTGAAAATGTATTCACCCCTGAAATTTAGATCTTGTTCTTCCGCTTTCATCAGCAACATCAGTGATGAAGGTGGAACTCATAACTGGAGATCAGTCTCTGACATCACTGTGGAGAAATTTGGGCCCAATCTTCCTTGCAGAACTATTGTAGTGCAGCCATATTGGGTTATGTTCAGGTCCCACCCCAGCATCTCAATGGGTTCAGATCAAGATCTTGACTATACCTCTCCAAATCTTAAATTTTATTATCTTTGAGATGTTCAGAAGTGGAGTTAATCTTCTGCTTTGGATCACTATCTTGTTAGATAACACAGATGAACTCTAGCTTCAATTCACACAGCGATTATATTTTATTGTTAATACAGTTTAGCAACTTAGTTTCTAAGAGCACAAATACTTTTTCACGCAGACCTAGTTGGTAGTCAAAAACCTTTTTGCCTCATATATAATATAATGACTTATACTTAACTTTAATAATGGACTAGCCCAAATCACTGACCCAAAATGTGAATTTCATATTATCATTGGCTGCGATAAACATTTTAATTTGACTCATCATGAGCTGTGTGATTTATTTAATCATGTTTGGATCATATTTGTGACCCAACACCAGACTAAAAAATATATAAATTCAAATAAAATAAAATCCGTCAATAGTCTTCTATCAGAAGAATAGCTTTCATTTAGTGGAGGCTATTCTTCACTTGAAGTCAAATGACGATGACATTTGTGTTTTATGTCATATGCATATCTACATTTTATATTATATTATGTATTCTTTTGTTATCTTTACTGCAACTGTGACTTTTTCTCATGTTCTTGCGCCTTTGTAATATGCAAAATCCATCTTTTCCCATCACCTATAAGTTTCAACAGAGCTGTCAAGTCTGTCAGGCGCCATGCAGTTCATAAGTATGTTGTACGACATCATGTCTCTCACTTTTTTTTGTTTCCTTGCATGAATCAGGAAGTGTGAGCAGGGTGAGGACGGTTACTATGACAACGGGGGCGAATGTGCCAGGTGACAGTGAAATCGTTGAGATGCTAATTGTCCATTTTCAATCCTCCATAAAGTTTAACAGCCACTCTGCCTCCACACGTTATTCTAACTCAGTCACAGAGTATACCTCTGGGATATACAGCGATTCCTCTGTTTCTCCATCCCTCCCTCTTTTTTCATTTATAATGACACTCCATCCTCCCTTCACACCCCTTCGTCTCCTCCTCCCCCTTCCTCCCTCCATCACTGGCAGAGAAAGGGATGCTGTGTAAATATAATAGAAGATGTGGAGCATATGTGTGCATCTCTCTGGAGGCCGACCAACACCTGATCATCGGACTGTCTTTCCAGCCATCTCTCTTCCTCTCTCCTTTCATTTGCCTCGTCCTTGCTCTCCTCCCCTCTCCTTTTTTTTATGCCCGTCTCCCCTCTCCTAATTTCCTCCTGTCTAAATTCATCTCCCTCCAAGTTTCCTCTCTCATTCCACGCCGTTTATCTCAACTGCCGCTCCCTCCCTTTGCAGCGTATTTAAACACTTTGTTCCCCTTTAAGATAAAGATAATTAAATCAGCAGCTAAATGAATGAGTGTGCTGCTGGCGTCGCCATGCAACACTTTGATGTCCCATTTCAGCACGATAGTATCAACAGAAACTCATCAGTCCCAAACTACTGTTGCATGCACAATCCCATACATTCCACCTTCCTCCTCACCCTCCTCTTACAGTACGTACACTGGTGACACTGAACTCGACTACCTAAGGTCTTATTTCCTGTCATCCAGCCACAGCATTCTGTACTGTTGATCTCACCCACTCCCTCTCCTTCCAGACCTCTCCATCGCTCCCTTTCCTAATCTTATGCCTCTCTCCCTCTCTCTCCCCCACCTCCTCTCTTCCGATCAGCAGGTTGCTAGGCAACTGTGCTCCATTGATCTAGAGTAGCACGATGACAAGCTCCCATAACTGTCATGCATATACACACAAGCACACACACATGGTTATTGGAGATGTCTAGCAGCACCTTTTAGAATGGAGGAGTCCTCGCTTATCTGATAAGGACAAGGAACGGGTGGAGAGCAGGAGGAGGGACAGAGTGATAAAAAGGACATAAGAGGCGGAGGAGGAGAAGAAGGAGGACAGAATGGCTCTTTATGTTGCTTAACTCCTCAGACCCTCCCCCTCCCACCTCCATTCTCATTCCTATTTCTTCCTTTTGCTTTCCCGTGTAACCCTTGCCACCCATGGAAAACAATTACTTTCTCGGGTGCCCTGGCTAAATTTCCAATCCGACCCATCAAACAGTCATGACCACCTCATCATCGCAAGCTACAAACTGGTTCCATTCCATTTGCGCCGCCACTTCGGGACCCATAACACGCCCTGTCACAATAAAATGAAACTAAAGAGGTGGTGGTGGGCAAGGGAAAGCTAATAAATCCAAGGTTGTAGTGTAAAATGGATGATTTTGCGTTTACAAATAATGTAAACGTTTCTGAATATTTTAGAGGGAGATTTCGCATTGAATTGATGTCAGGCATGTTTGTTCAAGGGAAATACACCTTATTGTGTTTTCTTTTTTTATGCCAAGAAGTGAAGCTGCCACGCTTGAAGTGAGATGATACTCTTAGACGAAATATCCAGTTGACTGTTAGATTATCATAAATAATTGAATACGTCTGTCAGTAAAAAAAACTCTTACTACCAGCAGCTCTAAAGCTAAAAACTGCTTTATACACTTTGGTTTTTGTAAAGATTTAAGAAACGAGACGTAACGTTCTAATTAGTGAGCTTTGGAGCGGTGCTAGTAATCTGATCTTTTAATCTTTGGACAGATCCCATCCTGCTCAGTTGAGAGTGTAGAGCATATGGTCAAACCGCTGCAGTGACATCTATTTCCACTGACAGGATAAATAAATCTGCTTTCATCATTATGGCTGCAAATCGCAAATTTAAAAATAACATCAAACGAAAAAAGAGGACCTAATCCCTTAAAGCCATTACACATATAATTCAGTATAATAGTAATATGACTACACAGCAAAAACGTCCTCCCCAAACAAATCCAATGCCAAATAAGAAAGGGTCAACTTTTTCCCGAAAAATAAGTCAAATAAGTAGACCTAAACTCAGGTTTGCAAACAACAATCAAAGTTGGTTACCAACCAACATCTGCGGTTGTACAGCTGCAGATGTGGCCATCACAACCTAATCTAATCACCAAATTTGCCTTATCTAAACCAAAAGATAACCCAAACAGGAGTCCCCCACCCACCTACTGATGGGGGGTACTCACTCATTGTTAACCAGTGGGTCCAAAAATGGATTTACCCCTTAGGAAACCACAGTTAAGAGTATATAGCCCCATCCACTCTCACCGATGTTTCAAGAAGAAACAAATTAGTTTTCATATTACCCAGTGTGTGAAGTAGTCAAATAACCACACAAATACCTTATACCATTGGACAAACACTTGACAAATGTGGACCAAAAGTGGAAAGAACTGCTAAAGACTATAAGAGGACTAATAATTTTCTCTTCCCCACTATCACCTAGAACAATTTTTGAATAACTATCTATTATTGAAAAATGTGTGCCACTTGACTGAACCTGCTTATAATAAGACCCAGTGGCGGTCTGTATATGCTAAAGAGCAAGGGGACAAAAATAACGGCAAGAAGGACCCCACAACTGAAAGGGGCCACAGAGGAGGAGGCATTAACCATGACTAATCTGCATGAGGATTATAACTGGTAAAATGAAGTATATGAAGAAAATTAATGGGAATAAGTAGATAGAAATTTTCAAAACATACAAAGACATGAAATGTCTAAATGCTAATTAACCAATCCCCACTAACCAATCCCCACAACATTACAAAATAAACCAATTTATCTCAGAAGAACTAAATAAAACCACATGATATGTTGACCAAAATGGTTCATTCGATCTTTTGAAATAGAATCTTTTTTTTTTTTGCAATATTCCACTTGGGCACCATACTACTCTAAGATTTATTGTCGAGGTACGTCTCACTCCTTCAACGCATGCGTGTCATTATAGGTTTAATGGTCACTGATATCAGTTTTCTTGAGGATGTAGCTCCAAACGTTGATTTCCTCCACATCTCAGGACTCACCCTTGATAGCATTTCATATCATAGTAAACTGTTAATTGACGAAAATGGTCCAAACTGCAAAAAATTAATTCCTGACTCCACCCCTAGGACGGCTATCCGTTCGGTTTTGAGCCGGATAGTCCGGATTTGAAACATAGTGTCCGATACGAAGCCTTGAGCCTGACGATCATTTGTCCTCTTTGCGAAATGATATGCCGCAGTGGGTTATTTTATTCTTATTCCTAAAAAAGGAATAGCATTCCAATAATGCTAAAGTGTGAACAAGTCCAATCAAACAAATGTTTACTGTTGAAATTAGTAGCAGAACTGAGAACCCAGAACTGAGAACCTAGAACTGAGAACTGAGAACTGGCTGCTGGTGTTATAAAAGTGGCCAACCCTATCCAACCCTGAAAGACAAACAGACAGAAAATCGTACATCTTCTATGTAATTATATCATAGCTGCAAGGAGCAATCTGAGGGTCAAGCATTTTTCTGTTCAGACCGAAAGCTGTGAGTAAAAGCTTCAGCAAAGTCTCTTCTGCTAGTTTAGG
>VRLP01003373.1:0-65305 GCA_009660295.1 Lophius piscatorius
GGGGGAGCATGTACAGTATGAAGAGAATGGGGCCAAGGACTGATCCCTGGGGGACCCCACAGGTGACGGTGTGTGTCCGGGACTTTGAACTTCCAAGGGAAACATATTCTGTTCTGTCAGTACCGCTGAGTGACCCGTTGGGGGTGCTGCGCAGCATTTATGCACCACTTCCCACAATCCTGCTGCAAGCTGAGATGATTTAACATATAAACCACCACTAAAACTATTTTATTTTAAAAATATACTTTAATACAACAGCTGCATATAAATATTAAAATATACATTATACAGGTGTACAGTACACTCACACAAAACAAAAACAACAAAAAAAAGAATATTAGGCTTCTATTTGTACGGCACTTCTTATTTATATATATACATATATATACACATATACATACATATATATATATATATATATATATATGTATTTTTTTGTGTATTATTTCCTTAAAGGTTACTTACTGACGCAGGAGTTGTACATTAAGATGTGTTAATGGGTTAACAGGTCCGAAGTAAAGTATCACTGTAGTAATGTGATTACCAGGAGAGGCGGACAGAGAGAGAGAGAGAGAGAGAGAGAGAGAGAGAGAGAGAGAGAGAGAGGAGGAGGAGAAAGGGTTGCTGTACAGTATATGACAGAATCGTGGAATGTTTGCGAGTCCTTTCATCTTCCTTTCCCTCCCGCCGGGTTCTCCAGTGAAGAACCGGCGGGGGTTCTGAACATTCGGTTTGTTCCACGACGTTTTCCTGCTCCCATCCGTCGCCACGGAAAAACGGCCGACGTCGTTATCAGAGACGCAGAGCAAAGGGGCTGATCTCTGCAGACGCCTCAAAAACAAAAAAACAAAAACAAAGATCTGCTCGCCTCAAGTCCACATCATCGTTTGGGTTTTTTGTATCAAGTAAACCAGATCCAGATTCATTGGGTTGCCGCAGTCAAACAGAACCGGGCTGTCCGGGTCCAGTCTTCACGCCAAGCTAACCGTATTCGTATTGAGAGACGTATGAAAGTGATGCTCCTCCGACGTTCAGCAGGAAACAGAGCGAGCGTTTTCTTTCCAAATTCCCGCGTCTTTCCTTTAAACCTGTGTCTCGCTGCCGGATTATAAAACACAAAGTCCAGATTAGGGGTCACCGCAGCAGAATCCCCTTCCCATAGTAGCGCCGGCACGTTCGGCCCTTCTAGACGCATCCCCGCCCAATTTATCCCAGCGGGGGACTGGCACCAGTACGCTAGATTATGCGCCCCCCTCCCTAGTGCCAGGGAGTGGGATTCAAAATCCCGATCTCAGGTTTAAGAAAACCACAGCTTCAAGAATAGGTCATAAACTCATTTTAGTCGCCGACTGGGTCCCACTTTACCATGAGACCACCTTTATAAAGGGTTTACCTAATGTTCGTAATAAAGTTATAAATTGGGTTGTAAGCACTTTGTAAGTCGTTCGTTAACGTTTATAAACAGCTTATAACACAGCTCTCAATTTATCAAGGCGGGTCACTATTTGGCAATATGAAGTCAGCAGTTCAGATAAGTGAGCTCACTATTTGGCAAGCATCAGGTCCGCATCAGGTACTCTTTATATCTAATAAGTTAAAGCAGCTTATTAATGATTTGTTAAGTGTGTACAACTTAATTAGTAGACCACTATTCAAGTCTTTTAGAAATACGAGCGCGCAATTTACTTAATTTTTTACTTTTTTGAGATTCTTACGAAGGATCGGAATCTATTCGCAGTCTCGGGACCGTTACTTTATCACCAACCCTGACCACAAACGTAAGAGTCCCGACACTGCGATCTTACTTATTTACTATTTAAACTAATCGGAAAGATATTCTTTTTTTTCCCTCCTTCATGTGACACGAGGGCGGAGCCATATTTCATGAAAATTTCTCAACAATGTTGAAATTCTCGTGCAAAGATGAAAATTTCTCGTAGTTTTTCGTGGGCCAGCACAAATCTACATTTAATTGCGACTTTGCATGTAAAAACTTAACTTAGTGTTAATTTACGCGCCTCTTTCACGCGTTACAAAATTTCCTCGTACAGCTCGTGGAGTCCGGCAACGGATACCAGAAGCTCGACCTCCATTTGCGAATTTGGCGCCATTAGCATCGCCCGCTGCGATGATTTAGTTTTGATTATACTGTCATCAGAGATTGGGAAAAAAAAAAACTTTTTGGGAGAAGATACTTTGGGTTTTTTTGTCCATTGGCTCCGCCCACCTCAAAACAAAACAAATACGTAAATCTGTTTTGTTAAATATCCAAAACTGGTGGAACTTTTGGCAGAAGCCGGCGAGGAAAACAACGTACAGAAGATGATACGTGAAAAATGTATTTTAACTTAACTTAAACCATTATGTTTGAATTCAGACGTTAAAATCCAAACAGGCGCTTGACTCTGACTAGAGCGGGTCGATACGACTTTAGAGGAGCGGACTAGAGCAAATGTCGTCCAACTAACAACAACTCCTCTTCAGTGGTAAGAAAACTTCACGCGGGACTAAAGTGATGAGCCAATCGGCCACGGGCCGCTTCCCCTTCCTCCTCCTCCTCCTCTGTGCGAGGAAGAGGTTGGAGGAGGTGAGAAAGTTTCTGACAAGCTAATCTGATGCTGCGGCTAAGTGCTTTCTCCCCCGGTCTCCCCGGCTTTGAAACCGGAGGAGCTTAAAGGTCTCTGACAATCTGAGGGGACGGGCACCCACAGGTCAGCAGCATCCCACCGGTGTCAACTTACTGACGGGTCTATTCAGCCCGCCGGTCCACAGAACCTCACGGCGCCCACATGAAAGGTGGAGCGGCTCTGCATGTCCGACTCACTCCAATGCCTCGCCTCCATTTGTCTTGCTCGACTGAATGCTCCAAAGCGGGAGGTGAGGGCGGGAGTTCAGGCCTCTTACCCCAAACACGATGTTGGCATCGTTACCCAGGAGGCACTTCAGCGGAAGAGCTTTGTGGACAATGTTACCGTGACCTGATTAGATTACATTACTTAAAACCTCATTCAATTATCAAAAATTATGGTTTTATCCGAACCCCATTCTGATGGACCGACCCAAGATGTCCAGTGGACGTGGCTAAAAACTCCCGTCGTTTCTCAAATGTCCACAGGGTGGCACTCTTCTGCGTTAGAGCAGACTCTTTGATGTTTTGAATGGTCGATACGGGCTGAAACGAAACTTGATTTCTTCGTAGCCCCGAGGCAAATAATTTGCTTGGTTTGAATCAGGACAACTATTTGGCGTACTGTCCTGTGACACACTGCTTCCTCACCTAACCCTCACGTCAAGGACACGCCCCCACACACCTCAAACAAGGAGTGGCCGTCTGATAAATATGGCTAAGGATAATCAAACTCAATGAGGAAATCGTCCGCCGCTAGCCTGCCAACCCGTGGCGTTGGGTTGCGGTCCGTGCTTTGCTAGCTACTCTTCGCAAACTGGATCAGTTTTCTCTCGCTCTCGCCTCCTCTCCTCTAAATCCACCTCTTGTTGCCGCATTTCACCCGGGGAAGTGAGGTAAACGAGGGAGATAACCTATCTTTGAGCGCGAACAGAGGCTCACTCTGCCTCAAATTTGGTGACTGAGCTGGTGACAATGGCGATTGGTGAAAGCACGCAATATTTCTAAATTTATATTTAGCCTGAGTAAGCAAATTTAGTGTTAATGTGTCGCGATAGGGGACATGGTTATCGTAGACGCACACTCCTGGCTAAACTGAGGTGATTGGTGGGAGAGAAACGTGGCAGACATTGATTTGATAAAACTACTTGGGTTACGTCTGCAGATGTCCACACACAGCTACGGGGGGCGTGTCCTATTCAAGTTCGGTGTCCTACGAGTCGGCTGGAGAGCACAACTCCGAGCCACGCAAGTTTCTTGCCCAAATTGAAATTGTTTAAACTCCGATTCAGATATAGATCAAATCTGATAGAAATACTACAAAGCGCCAAGATTCTACGAACGTAGCCTCGTCCAGCATTTTGTTGTCAACGCCCCGACGTCTGTAGAATCTCAGCATCACGACACAGCGCCGAGAAAATACATCGCGGCATGCAAAAACATTTCCTTTCATCAGAGGGTTAGCTTAGCTTAGCATGAAGACCGGAGTCGGGGGGGAAAAAAACGCTCTGTTCAAAAAATATGTAGAACCCTTCGACCTCCTGGAGGCGCGTCATTGCTGTCAGGTTGCCCGGCAACCTTTTGAGACGTGTGGGGGGGGGGGTCCACATAAACTCCCAGACAGAAATCCTCTATACCCAATGCTAATGAGTTAGCTTCCACGGGTTTCAGGACGTTGTGCTGAGTTTAAATGAGCACAATTCATTTTTTGAAAACTTTCCAAAAAAAAAAAAAAAAAAAATAATAATAATAATTCCTAGAAAAGATTTAAAGGTGGTGGATTGGACTCGACGTGAGCTCATCGCCTCCGGCAGTGAAGGTTTCGGCGGACAGTTGCGTGAGAGGATCTCGGACTACTCGATTCCAAGAGGTGGTTATCTGCAGAAGATCACGGCCACCAGAATACATTCAAAAAAACCCATTTCTTCATCAGCAGCCATATTTAATAACTAGTCATCGGAGAACTTTGTGACGCTTGTCACTGGACGGCGGTCAAACCGTCCCTCCTCCCCGGACTCGGCTTCCAACGCGAGGACGTCGGTCTGTTTACGTCTGTGTGTCTGGCAGGAACCCAACGAGGGACTAAATCAGAGGGGAACCGTCAGATTTTATGCAAAGTCATCGTCTGGGTCGCGGCCGGCGAGATCAGCGAGCGTCGGTTTGGAGGCGTGGCCACCCAGAAGACATCTTAGGGGTCATCCCGGTCCGCTCCCTCCTATAGATCTACCTCCTGCTTCCAGGTTCACATAAACACAGGCATTCTGGGAAAAAGTCAGGAATGCGAGTGGCCTCTCCCGTTTAAAGCTTTGTGGTTAAAGGGATATACCGCGCAAAGAGGAGGAGTAATGCTACAGTGTCAGTCCAGGCCCGGCGGCGGCGGCGGCGGCCTCTGATCCGGCGTCACGTTTAGTTTGGTGTTTGGATCCGTGGCAGGGATTGAACGGTTTGGTTTTGTGCATACCGGGGGAACGTAATGCAGCAGATGGCAGCTTCTGTTGCATAACGCCACTTTGGAGGAAGGAAAACATCAGGACGATTCCAGAGAGGAATCCGAGTTAAACTCAAAGACCTCTTCCTCCTCGTCTGAGGAGGAGGAGGAGGCAGACGCTTCTGCAAAGTGTCTCAAGCTGGAGGGATGTTTTCTCTCTTCCTGTTTGCTGCTGGGTCGAGGGTTCGTATGGTGGCCCAGAGGGACATCGCGAATTCGCGCGAGAAACGTCAAAAACGACTCAATTCAATTCAATTCATCAAGATGTGAAACATTTTTCCAACAAAAACAAAACCGATTCGGTTTTATTTCTAATTTAACCTTTATTTATTTTTTTTACCAGGAAAGTCTCAGAGAGATAAATAAAGAACAAACAAATGTTTTTCTTTCTACGGTTTTGTACGTTTCTCTCAGGACTTAAGTGTCAAACGTCTATTTGTAGATTTGTTTTTATATATATCTGTAAAAATGATCATTTGTTTTAGTTCTGGTAAAAGAGTTATGACTATAAATGTGTTATTATGTTTCAAATGTTTTCTTAATGTTGATTTATTTGCTTTTTTTCTCTGTTTCAGATTGTGTTCATTTAATTATTATTGTAATTTATTAATTATTATTTTAATTAGTTTTTTCAGTTATAAATATAAATGTATTTTTTTTTTTTTGCTTTTGATTAAGATTTCAAATTGTGAAAATTTATATATTTTTGAAATTTTGCTTTCAAAAATCAGACAAAGTGGTTTTCCGTTAAATAGATGTAATTTTTTTTCTCCTCAATAGTTTTCCAGATTGTGAATTTGTTTTTAATTCAAAGACATCGTTGTTTTTCCAAAGAGTTGAAAAAAAAAAAAAAAAAGGGTTGTTTTTCCTAAAATAAGAAATGTTTCTTTTCCTTTGGTTAAAACAAATGTTTCACATTGTGTTAATTTGTCATTTTTTCTCCCCAAAATGTGAATAAGTTTCTGTTTGAGTAAATTAGTTGTTTTTATTTCTTATTCTCTTTTCTCTAATTGTTCATTTAAATAGTTTTTTCTTTTCTTCACTTTCATAAAAAGGTTTTTTCCCCTTCAAATCTTGTAAATTTGTATCTTAGTGTTCCAATTTGTTGTTTTGTTAAAAATAATTCACATCTTGTAAATGTTTTTTTGTTGTTTGTATTTGTTAACGGACTTCTTCGCCACAGTCAGAACATGAGGGAAGCCGGTCCGGCGTCGGATGCGACTCGGAGCCTCAGGTGGGCGAGCGAGCGAGCGAGCGAGCGAGAGAGAGAGAGAGAAACCACCTCCAACCAGACGAGCGCCCTCAGTGACCGCCATCACCTCCTCTTTCACTCTAAACTGTTCCCATGAAAACCTGGCCAGGTTTCCGCGGCGATGTCTAACGCCACGCCGGAGCTTCTGGCCGCCGCATCAGAAATATTGTTCTCCCTCGTATGTCTCCGGCATCAGAGCGAGAAAAATCAAAAACGCCGCTCTCCTCCGTTTACGGTAAACGACCACGAGCGCTGGGGAAGCAGAAACTGGATGGAACCCTCTCCTGCTCCGCGGCGTTCAATGGAAGGCCAGGAGTAAGACCTGAGGAGGCGCAGAATTTAAGGTCAACCGCTCCTCTCCCGACAGGAAATGGACTTTCCATAGGAGGAGGAGGAGGGACGGAGAGCAGCAGCAGGTTCTGGAACGCTGCCCAGACGGGAGCCCGTCAAGGCTGAAACACAAAAGCTGCTCTGACAGACGCTCCTCCTCCATCTTCACTTTCCCAGAGATGATGTTCACAGGAACGGATGTTTCCGTGTAGACACAGCCGGGAAAAGGTATTAGACCCCCTTCCTCCCTCCCCACCCCCGGTTCTGTATCCGAGACTGAACTGTGTCGGATCCTAGAACCAAACTGAACGTAAAAGGATCGGAGTAAAGGAATGATGAATTTTCTTGCTGAACCCCAATTAGGTTCTCTAACATCACCTGGGTGAGAACGAAGCTCCGCCCCCCCCTCACATTAAGAACTGGTTCCAGCCGGACTAGACCCGACCGGACCTGAGCCCCGTTCGCTCGCATGTTTCCAGTAGAACATCTTCAGAAGCAGGAGGTTTGGCTCCCAGGTCTCACCAGCGGCACACTGGGCCAAAATCAACAGATATTCTAGGGGGAACTCCAGACATCCACCGCGGTGATGTCAGAGACGGACCTCCAGTGATCCGACGGGTCTGGTTCCGGTTGTTGCATCTGAAGCTGGATACTCCGTCATTCTGGTTGTTTAGGTGAGAGAACATTTTTCTCTCAAACTCGCAGGTTCTTCGGGTCAAGTTCTGTCTAAAGGCCCGTCACAGTTCAGTCTCGGATTTTGCAGACCCAGAAAAATCCCAGCAGGGGATCCAATACTTTCTCACAGCGCCGTAATCCTTCATCTGGGAGCACAGAACTCTCTGGTTCCGATAATAAAAAACCTGAATGGGGTCTTTATTGAGCTCAGAGCAGTAGTCATGGGTTCGGGTCTCAGCTTCTAACGGGGGTTCAGGTCGGGTCCCAGTGGCTTTGAGCTCCAGGCACTTCAGAAAAAAGGCGTCCCCACCGTTTGCCGGTTCCGGCAGAAAACCCGGTTACTGCCTGACGCTCGCTTCTAGTCTTCAAACGCAAGCACCAGAACGAAATGAACCCTGACCCGGCGGTTGGTCCCGGCGCGGCGTCACTATCCGTCTCCAGACAAAAAAGGTGCCACGGCTTTTTTTTTCCTTTTTTTTCCCGGAGGACCTGAAGTCCTCGTCTAAAGGTGCTTAATTGCTTTTTTTTTTTTTTTTAAGTTTTTTTCCCCCCACAGTGCAATTCAAGGGGTCCTTGACTTTGTTTAACGTCCATCAACATTTAGAGACCTCGGACAGGTCGGTCTTCAGTTTCAGCAAAGACCACAGAAGAAAAAAAAAAAAGGCAGACTTTCTCACCACAGACGCCCACTTTGTGGGCGGCGGCCAAACGACAAAATTCATAAGAGGGTTTTTTTTTTTTTTTTTGTTTGTTTGTTGTTTTTTTTTCGGAAGGTGCGCTACATAATCAGGTTAGGGGTTGAGGAGGGGGGGGGCTGGGGGGAGGCTTTGAGGTCACATCCCTTTGTTTCGTGGCTGAGTATTGAAGCCACTGCAATTCAGCTTAAGGAGCACCAGGTGGCGACGGCGGCGGCGGCGACACGGCAAAACTCTCCGCCACTTCCGGTCTACGAGGCGCCGGTTTTAAACACGTGATGAAATTGAGAAACATTCTGACCCGTTTGGATCCAAACCCACTTCATTCCTCGAATTTAAGTCAATATTTTGTCTTATCGTATTTTTAATAAAGCAATATATGCAATAAAAATGTTGCTATAAATCTAAATATCAAATCATTTTCCGAATATAAAGGCTAGATCTGAATATTAAATGTTAAACGAACGTTAAATCCGCTTGAATAAAATATGTTTTACATTGAAACGTTTGAATGTAAAATCAGATCAAAGGCAAATAAAAGTAAATAAATCATAAAAAGTATTTTTTTTTCTTCTTCTTTTCATTAATTTCAATCTTTTTCTCAGAGAACAACGTCAAAGAATGTTTCTGTCAATTTCAGCGCCTGATGCTTAAACTTCCGGGCGCCGCGGGTCCGACGGCGTGGCGCGTTCAGGTGCTCCGCTCAGCGACGTCGTCCGCTAACGCTTGTAAACATTCATCATACGTCACTCCCTCGCTCCCAAAAAAAATAAATACAATTTTTGGCAGCGTCTGAGGCGTCGGGCGGTTCAGTAGGGTCTCTTTGGTCGCTTTGAATTAAGGTGCAGTTTTTTTTTCTTCCCTTCTTTCAGTTTGTCGAACTTTTCTTGACGCGGCGTTTAAAGCTCCGAGGGGATTTTTTTTTTATATCCGCGACAAACGGGCCAAATATGGAGCTCTGTAGAATAAACGTAATAATAAAAAAGGAAACACGCACACACACACGTTCCTTTCAGGCCTGGGCTCCTCCCACTTCCTCTTGCCTCAAATGCCCCCCCCCCCCGCCCCCGCCTCACTACCGGCCCCCCTGCCGGCGACTACCACCATCTACAAAAACAGTGCAATGTCTATTCAGAGGCACACTGGGATACAAATACAGCACTCAGAGGGAGAGAGAACACGGAGCACGTCAGACGGCGTGGTGCACACGACACGCACACACACGTGCACGGACTCACAGACGGAACACACACGCGTCAGCAGCAGCAGCAGCTCTGGCCTGGCGGCGGCGGCGGCGGCGCCGGTCGCGATGCAGCCCGCGGGGACAGAGCGATGATGACGGCAGCTGTTCAGAGGGCCGGGAGACGACCAGGAGCAGGGTGGTAATCTACAGTCTCCTCCTCCTCTTCCTCCTCTTTCCCAGCACCCCCGGCTCTTCGTCTCTGACTCAAAGAGAGGAGGCGGTGGGGCGGAGAAGCTCCGGTTTGGGTCGGTCGGCGGTGGAAGGTGCGGAATAAGGAGGCGGAGGAGGACGAAGACGAGGGGATGTCCCGGATGACTTTATCCCGCCGCTTCGCTGTCTCCCTGCGGCGGCGGCGGCGGCTCTTTGGGCTGATTCTGACCGCCGGCGCTGGCCGCCAAAATCCGCTGCACAAAGTCTTTGGTCCGCCCGGCAACTAAAGGACCTGCAGCGGTCGAGGAAAGAAACGTTTGTTAATATCACATTTAAAGAAAAAAAATAGTTGAGGAGAGATGCGACTCAAAAGACCCGACTGGAACATTCCACAGGTGAGGAATGTTCACCTGTGGAATGTTCCAGAACCTCCTGTGTGGAGAGGTTCTGGGGGCGGAGTTCACCTTTCCCTTTAAGAGCAGGATTAAAACCTGTTCTGATAAAGTTTAGGATTAAAGCTGGCCTAAGCTAGCTCTCTATAGGTTTAGACTGCTAGGGGGGTTTCCCATGATGCATTGAGCTGCACATTCATCTCCCGTTAATGCATGTTACTGACTCGAACGCCTCCCTGGAGTCTTTGTCCTCAAACCTGTTGAACAAGGACTTTGTTCCTCCAGGTTCTTGTTGGGTCTCTGTAGATTAAAGGGCTTCGGTCCAAACAGGAACAAATGTCTCAAATGTTGGCGTCTCTCACCGCTGGACTCCCGGAGGATGTCTTCCAGGCGTTGGGTCATCCCTCGCTCGTCCGTGTCCTCGTCCTCACTGCTCTCCACCCGCCGTCGGATCACCTCCTTAATCCGCAGCAGAGCTCCCAGCAGGTTCTCTGTGGGGCCAAACATAAAAGCTCTTTCATCTTAAAGGCGTAGAATCGGAACTACAGCGGGAGGAGGTCCGATTAAGTCCCCGAACAACTTGACCAAAGTCACATGTTCGACAAAAGCCGTCTGAGCGATCCGACCGGCTACCGAGAATCTCTCAAGCACTCCGTAGCCGCTCGTCCCCTTCAGCGTCTCTGTTCAGCCCACAGAGCCGCACCTCAGGAACATCAAAGGAACAAAGTCATAAATGAATGGACACACGTTCAAAGGGGCGCCTCGCCACACTGTGACGTCACTATTCCAAACGGCTTATTATTTTTATTCTATTTGAAATGCCGCGAAACACGTAACGTCTCCAAAAACGCCACGTTTAATCGGAGGGTTTATGACATTTTTATACAGTCCATGTTTATTAACTCTTTTTACAGAACTCGGACACGGACAAGAAAACACTCAAATTACAGACTGACGCGCCGGCTATCGCAGGGCATTCTGGGATTTGTAGTATCCGTGGCGTTTAGCGCTGTATACCGAGGGGATTGTTATCGTATAAATAAGACATTGTCTCGCGGGCCGGATGTGATTGTTCTTGAGTGGGCCTTGAGTTGTGGTCCGACGTGTCTATCTGTGAGGTCCATCTGGGCCACCGTACTTCCCAGAACTGAATGTCCTCCTCTAGCGTTTCCTGTCGAATCTGCTGCATTATGGCGAGACAGGAAATGAATGAGAGGGTATTAGAAGGAGTCACAGGATCAGGGCGAGAGGAAGCAAGGTGACGTGGGCGGGGGAGGGGGGGGGGGGGTCCGTTTGAACATTCTTCAGTGGGACAAAATCTTTTTTTGGAAGGAGCCACAGCTGAACCCAGAGAAATTCTTTTCAGCATGAGGAATGACTGGAATGTTAAAAAAAAAAAAATGAGTGGAGGAAGAAAAGGATAAAGGGAGCTGGACGCTGGCCGGATCGGAATTCAAAGAAGTCCAAGCAAACCAGATGGAGGAGGAGGAGGAAGGAGGAAGGAGGAGGCGCTAACGGATGCATCTATGATTGTAACTTTCTGCAGGAATCTGAACGAGTGAAAAAACTTTTTAGGAGCCAAACTCCTAGACTTTGAGTGGAGGGGATTATCTTAAGCAGCCATTGTTTAGACATTGTTTCCTGTTCCTGTCCTGTATAAAACTTCAAAGGAACAAGGCACATCAGTAAACTAGGTTTTAGAAAAATTTGTTCTTGCCAGTCTGTAAATCCATTAAAAACTCTGGGTGTCTCCTGCGACTTCCACTTCAGCGTCTCTGTTCAGCCCACTGAGCCCTAAGCTCCAACCGAAAGAACATCAAAGGGATCAAATTATATAATTATTAGGGTTGTGAGCGTTCAGAACTGTCAGTAAGTTTGAAGTTTGAACCCAAAACACCGTCTTAATATACAAAAAAACCCCAAAAAAAACCCATGGCGACGTTGGTACCAGTAGAACTTCCTGGGCGGTTAAATGGTAGAGTGGCCCCCCTGCATTAGTCCCCGTCCTTTACTTGCCCCAGCGTCCCCCCGCCTTTCTCCCCTCCCTCCGAACCATCAGCTGCCCTCTCAACAGAAGCCCGCTGGACTAGTTTTAGTTCTAAAAATAGCATAAGGTCCAATATTTGAAGAGTGACGAGCTTCTGTTTAAGGGAATGGGCCAAAATCTATACTAGGACAAAGAATCGGCATCAGCGCTGACTCACAGTTCAGCTCGCTGTTTGTCTCGCGGGTTTAAAGGTGCAGTCCGTAAAATGTAGTCTCATCCAGCCTCAGCTATTTTACAGACTCTAACCTATATTAACCATTTTTTATTGGATGACATCAACCATTTGGTAAAACATGTTATTGGAAAACACTATAATGTAAAAATAATCATCACGTTATAACGTGACGCGTCATGTTTTTACAGATAACTGATAATATTCATCGTCCATCGTCGACTTTCGCACTATTTTGACCCCTGGGGGCCACCGTAGGTTCTTGTAGGAGCGGGCTGAGGTGTAATATTGGTTGCAATCTGGAACTTCTCCACTAGATGTCGCTTTTCCACAAACTTGAAATCATTTTTTGAAGTTACGCACTGGAAATGAACCCCATAACTTTACCGTCATATATACACGTTGTCTGCGTTTATACGACACATTTCTCATCAAAGACAGAACATGGTTTTCCCCGGGCAGGAGTAAAAACACGAGGAGAATGGGAGCGGGGCGCCTGGTACTGACCGTACTCCTGGTTGAGCCCCCACAGCTTGATTTTGTTGGCTTCGTGCTGAGCCTTCTTCTTCAGCCGGCAGGCCCTGGAGAGAGAGAGAGGGCGAGAGAGAGAGAGAGAGAGAGAGAGAGAGAGAGAGGGAGAGAGAAAAAAGAGCACAGTCATTCTCTGGAACAAGAAAGTCTGTTGTGTTCCCGTTCTCCACATGACCCCATTACCGCGTCCGCCGGTTCACGCTGAGAGTGGAAGATTACAAACTTGGGAGGAGGGAGATGGACTGGTTTCCCAGATTCTGTGGGCTTTGAGAAACAGCAGCGAGGAATCAATCAATCAATCAATACGAGAGACGTATTAATGTGTGTCATGTGGTCTATCCTCTGCTGGGGGGGGGGGGGGGGGGGGGGGGGGGGCGGAGGCGGGGGGGGGGGGGGGGGGGGGGGGGGGGGGGGGGGGGGGGTTGAGCCCACCAGGGGGCTTTTGTGCTTCTCCGCCAGTCAGAAGGATGTTCTCTGGGTTTTCACCACGGTCCCTGCTGGTTTCAGGACGTCACATAAGAAACGTTCTGTTCCTAATAACAGCTGGAACGAGGTTCCGCTCTGGGCAGCGATAACAAAGAGATCCGAGAATCAGATCAGAACGCAAGATTACAAGATGTCGTGAAATTGCGAGAATAAAAGTGGGATTTTTTTTTTAGATATAAAGTTGTAATACGAGGAGTAAGTCAGAGTTTACGGGGGAGAATGAAGTCAGAGGTGGTCTCTCTTGTGGAGCAGGAGGCGCTGCAGGGGCTTGGATGCTTGCTTCAGCCTTCTTCTCAATAGGGCTCACAACAAACAGGGAGATTGGTTGTCAAGATTTTGGATCCCGAAGGAGAAGAACTGCAGCGAACTCGGCGTCTCGGACGGCGACAGCGCAGCTTCAGCGGTGCAATGCATTATGGGACGTGTAGTGCGAGTGAGAGTGAGGTCAGGCTGTGAAGCTGCCCTGTCACCCGTCTTAAAATTCAGATTTCTTTCTTGCAAATTAACACATTTCATAAAATAAATGACTTTTTCTCGGGGGGACATTCCAATTTTTTTCTCATAAAATTCCCGAATTTATGGCTTCTTTCCTCGTAAATGACAAATTGAAAACTTCTTTTGTCAAATTAAGCAAAACTGACTTTTTTTCTCTCGTATTATTACAATTTCTTTCTCGTAAAAGCTGACATAATTCTCGTAATCTCAGATTCCTTTTAATTTTCGAATGCGGCCCTAACACTCCCTTCGTATGAACAAGGAAAAAACGGAACGGATCCGAGGATCGGAGCTCTTCCTGGACTCAGATTGGGTTTGTCACGCTGCATTAGCACCAAAATGCGACACAGGTTATTCATGCGGTCGGATTACATGCAAAGATAACGCGAAGCAACAAGAGACGGGACGATGAGAATGGAGGGAGTGGGTGAGACTCGAGGAGGAGCAGGGGAGGCGCCGAGGGAAGAAGAGTTTATAAATTGCCCGACACAATAAACACAAATGAACAGTTTGATTCAGTTTAAAACGTCACATTGCCGTCCCGCCTTTCTGCTGACAACCCATTCACATCTGTTACTACCTCCGAGGGTCACAGTTGTTCCTGTTGTGGACCCTCCTCCCTCCACCCCATTTTTACAGATCAAAGAGAACGGCCGAATGACGACTCGCCTTGAAAAGCCGGACAAAAAGCGGCTGAAGGAAAAGCAGCTACACAAACCAACGAATGAATCCCGACAAACCGGAGGCGACCCACGGCCGATAAAACTGGGTGGCCTCGGAGACTAAATGTGTGTGGTCCGGTTCTGATAACCCCAGGGTTGTCTGCAGGAAACTCATAACGCATGAACTCAGTCACATTACGCCGGAATAACTCCAGCAGGACTTTACACTTTCTATCTTTGTGGTGTTCAGTATGTATGTTTGGAATATAATCTGTTCCCAGAGTCCCTCTCCTCTTTTAACCGCCTATAATAATCCCCCCCCCCTCCTCCTCCTCCTCCCTCCCTCTCCACAGATGAACTCTCAATAACCCTCCTCCTTGTCAGCCTCCTCAGTCCTGCCCTCATTTCCTTCTTTTCATCCTCCTCCTCCTCCTCCTCCTCCTCGTCGTCGTCTCCTCTGCTGTTCATCTCTCCTTCATTTATTCCATCAGGTGAACAGAAAACTCATTAAAGCAGCTCAAGACCTGCATCTGCAAGTCATCCCTGCTGCATGTCTCCGTCAGAGGGGGAGGGCTTTAAAAAGGTCACCGTCACTATGGTACACAATGTTCCACTGGGAGGATATTTGGGGGTGGTGGGTCCAAATGATTCCGAACCCCCGGCTACATAACATGCAAGACCATTTTCCATTATGTCAAATCTTGAATTCCATTAAGATGACATGTTCCTCTCCATGTTTTCTCCCGTCTCCAATTCCCCCAGAAGAAGAATCTGGAGGTCGGCCATTTAAATGCGACACAGACCTCAGAGCTGAGGAGCGTCTGCAGAACCAGACGTCTCGGGGAAGGTGACTCCGATCCATACGGGAAGACGCGCCCGGGTTCTGACCTTGCTGCAGAAGACGTGGGAGACGGCGGCGGGCCGTAAATCTCCCACCTGGGCCCTTCGCTGCTCCACTCCCCACGGTGAACGACGTGATGCTTCAGCTACAGGGAGTAGTCAGACTACATGACCGGCCCATAATCAAAAGAGACGGAAACATTTATTGAGAGGGATTACGTGGTTCAAACCGGGTTCAACATCTATGAGGGGATCAGCTCCATCAGAAGATCCTTTTCCACTGACATGGAGGCCGGTGCTGGCAGCCTAGGGCGAAGTTTTGGATTCATGAACCCTCCAAAGACGCAGTGGAAACCAGGATGCTCACCGCCAAACACACCAGGGAGCTAAAGTTGACGCACGCACAACTTCCTGCTACAACTAGCGCGGGAACTGGGAGAGCTAGTAGGACCGTGGGCGTGACAAAGAATACGTTTGTATGAGCAGGAGAGAGGTTCACTGTAAAATACGAATGCCCCAGTCTAGATTCTTTACCCGGAGACAGCAGAGGAGGAGTCTGATTGGGTAAAGAAAAAAAAGAAAGGTCTCATTTGTACGAGCCCGCTGGAAGCGGCCACGAGACAAGAAATGGAAAGTTATTAATAGATTGAGAGGAAACCAACTATTAAAATCCATAAAGTCTTAATTAAAACGTTTATTACATGATGAAAACATAATTCTCTGATTCTGACTCTGTCTGGACCGGCAGAGAAGGTCTGGCTGACCCTGACGGCCCACCGCCGGTACTGGTAATAAGTGGACTCTGGTACCTGGAGGCGAGCTTGTTCTTCTCCTTACGGGACCGGGCCCGGGCCACAGCAGGAAGCTCGTTGACCGGACCCATTCCGTCGATGGCGGCGTTGAGCTTCTGCAGCTGCTCTCCGATGTTGTGGAGCTTCTGAGGGTTCGGCGTCAGATCGCTGGCGTCGGTCTTACGGGCTTTACGCCGCCCCTTTTTACCTGGACAAAGAACCACAGAATTAGTTGAACAGCAGCCCTTGAGGCACTAGAGCCATGTCGTTACGTCAGAGAGGCACTAGAGCAACATCATTATGTCAGAGTAATTAGAGCCGTGTCATTACGTCAAAGAGGCACTAGAGCCACATCATTACATCAAAGAGGCACTAGAGCCACATCATTATGTCAAAGAGGCACTAGAGCCATGTCAGAGAGGCACTAGAGCCATGTCATTACGTCAGAGAGGCACTAGAGCAACATCATTATGTCAGAGTAATTAGAGCCGTGTCATTATGTCAAAGAGGCACTAGAGCCACATCCAAAGAGGCACTAGAGCCATGTCAGAGAGCAATGTAATTATGTCCGACAGGCCATAGAATCACGTGATTATATCAGAGTCACTAGAGCCACATCACTACATCACTGAGTCAGTAGAGACAATTCATTACATCATAGAGGAACTAGAGCCAGACCATTATGACAGAGGGGTACTACAGACTCGTCAGTAAGTCACAGAGGCACTAGAGCCACATTATTACATCAGAGGCACTACAGCCAAGTCATTATTTCAGAGAGGCACTAGACCCACGTCACTATGTCATAAATGCACTAGAGCCGTGTAAGAGAGGCCAACAGAGCGACGACATTACATCATAGAGGCAGTAGAACTATGTCGTGATATCACAGAGGCACTAGAGCCACGTCACTAAATCACAGAGACACTAGAGCCACGCCGCATCATGTCCTTGTTCCTCTGCAGAGCGTCACAGACAGGCTTTGTTAAAACAGATCCTGGTTTTAAGCTCCAGTGTTCATTGTTGTAGTTCACTTCTGTTTATTTACACTGTCTGTGTGGAAAGGATAAACCCGCCCCCCCGGGTCACATGACCGGCTTTGAGTCCACTCCAGCACCAGTGCTCCTGGCCGGGCGTCTAGAACCGGTTCTAAATCAGACACTGGCTGGACCTGCCTCTGTAGAACAAAGGGTGCTAGAATTCCTATCGACACGCCAGAGCTGCACATCCTAGAAGAATTCTGTCCCGTGCCTGACAGAATTTTGGACCTTCCTGTGATTTATTATTACATTTATTAGCAAACTGAGAACACCAGAACTTTTTGTTCCGTAATGGAGAGTTCAAGCAGATCCCAAAATCCATTAAGGCTTGGATTCTGATGTTCTGGGACCGTCTGACTTGAATCCCGGAGAATCTGCGGGCCTTTGCCTTTAAAAGAATGGGCTAAGATTCCAGAGGAATCTCAGCAGCAGGTCAGAGCAGCTTTTTAGGGCTCGGTAGGGATTCTTTGGACCGTTTGGGTCGGTTTTGAGGGGGAAACTATAAAATCTGCTGCATTGAACTTAAGATTCTTACTGCAAACGGCAGACAGAATGTAGATTTTGTTAGAAAAAAGAAAAGAACCCGTTGCGTAATGGCGTTTACTGGCGGTACTGGACCGTGATAATGAGGTGGACTGTGTTCTGAAACAGCTGCACTGCTCCGGCTCCGGCTGACGTCGGCTTCACGGATCAGAGGGATGCTGAAAAATTCAGATTTGGACATGAAAGTTGTATGTGGGCCACAAGCCCGAGGGTGCCGACGGAGAGAGACGGAACACTGAGCTGCGATAAGCCTGTCTGTCGGTGGATCTGTGGGTTCTGGTCTCCGTCCGCTCCGCTGCCAACAATTAACCGTTTATTCCCCCTGGCATTAATCCAGAAGAGTCGGGTTCTGTGGGAGAATAAGTCTCTGCTGTCGTCTCCTCACCCTCGCGGCGGTACAGCGTGCTGGGCAGCGTGCTGGAGCTCCACGACAGAGACCACTGGACGTCGCCGCCCAGCTTCTTCTTGGAGGCCGTCTCTCGGGCGCGGCGGTACTCCCAGAAGCAGCGGCGCTTTGACGGGCGCTCGCCTGGCTGCCTCACCGGCTCCGCCTCCACCTCTGCTGGGAAACACACGGACGGATGAGAGGAATGTCCTGATGTAAAAATGACAAAACTTTTTTTTTTTCTCTTCCTCCCCCCAGCTCAAACAATAAACCACGAAAAACCTACGTTTCATACGCCACCAGCCAAAACATTATAACAGGGGTTGTCTTGTTACCATGGTTACCAGTCAGCGGGTGGGATGTCAGAGGCAGAAACTGACACGGGGTATACTTAGCTTTGGGAACCAATGACATCGAGGATATATGTAAGTGTGGGAACTATTGAAGGAGGATATTTAACCTTGGGAAACAATATCAGTGGATATTTCATGGGAACCACTGACAGAGAGGATATATGTAAGTGTGGGAACCACTGACACAGGATCATTAAGTTTGGGAACCAATGACATCGAGGATATATGTAAGTGTGGGAACCATTGCCACAGGATATATAAGTTTGGGAACCATTGACATTGAGGATATATGTAAGTGTGGGAACAACTGGCAGAGGATATTTAAGCGTGGGAACCACTGACATCGAGGACATTTAAGCGTGGGAACCAGTGACATTGAGGATATCTAAGTGTGGGAACCACTGCTATCGAGGATATTTAAGTGTGGGAACCACTGACAGAGGATATTTAACCTTGGAAAACAATATCAGAGAATATTTTATGGGAACCACTGACAGAGAGGATAATTTATGGGAACTGCTGACAAAGAGGTTATTTAACTTTGGGAATCACTATATTATAGTATAAATACTGAAATGTCTTCTCTGATTGCCGTTTCTACAGAGTTATTGAGAATTCCAACTACTCGACATGAAACAGGAAGTACATTCAATTCTAATGCGCTTGGTCCAATATTTAGGGGTGGGACTGCATCAAGGATAGGCCCTAAGCCCCTTCTTGTTTGCTATTATGATGGACAAGCTGACAGATGAGGTCAGGCAGGAGTATCCAGGGACTATGACGATGGTGGAGGACATTGTGATCTGTAGTGAGAGCAGGAACAGGTGGATGAAGGTGGAGAGCAGATGAAGGAAGGTGGGAGGAGGGGTGGAGAAGGTGCAGGAGTTTAAGTACGTGGGGTCAAGCGTTCACAGCAACATGGAGTTTGGAAAAGAGGTGAAGAAGCGAGTACAGAAAAGCAGCATTCATAAATTATGGAGTTGAACAACCCGCATACATCTAACAAAAGCCGACAATCCTTCCAGTGAAGGTCACGGATGAAGCCCAGTCTCCCGTGACGCGTATTAATGTTTACGTTCGCCCGCTCTGACATCACGCCGCGAACCCTAATCTGCCAACCCTCGCCAGATGATGAAGCCAACGGCAGCTCAATCGATGTGGCGCGTGAACCTTAAAGGAGCCCGCAGACGTCACAGGAGATTAGCGTCGGCCGCACGAATGAGCCGAGAAAACTGGTATCATCAATAATCCAAGATGTGAAGCTCCTCCAGCAGCAGCAGAGACTCTCCTCCAAAGCACAGCCACGGAAAAACACCGCTAACAATAAAGTCACAGCAGCAGGATTATGTCACACTGGTGGCTAATGACTATGAAGTCCTGTCCGAGACATGAGCCGGGGTTGACCAGTTCACTCTCACACACACACAAACACACACACATAAACACACTACCTCACACATACACATTTTCTCACACACACAGTCACATACATACACACACACACACTCTCACACATATACAAACACTCTCTCACACACACACACACACATTTTCTTACACACAGTCACATACATACACTCACACATATACACACACACACATACACTCTCTCACACACATATACACGGTCACATACACACTCTCTCACACACAGAAACACACACACAAAGCGGCACACACACAGTCCAACACATACACAGTCGCACACATTCACACTCTCTCATACACATTCACAGTCCAACAAGTACAAATACACACACACTGAAACTCTCTCACGCACACACACACTCCCACTCAGTCCCACACACACACACGTCGGGTGTGCAGATAACTCCATCTCCCCTCTACTTGATCTTTGGCTCTTGGTTTTTTTTCAGAGCTTTCATTGCAGTTTTCCATCCATAACAAGCCTCCGCCATCGTCACGAACAAACGCCAAGAATAACTCCACCACACACACACACTCTTTCACACACACACACACACACACACACACACACACACACACACACACACACACACCCCCACACACACACACACACACACACACACACACACACACACACACACACACACACACACACACACACACACACACACACACACACACACACACACACACACACACAGCGACAATGGTCAGGTTTCCACTGTTGTGCTGGAAACCCGAGCGAACTGGCCGCTCCATTGGCTCGCAGTGAGAAACCTGAGATTTGTTTATCAAACGTGGAGGACGATCCGAGACAATAACAGCCGGCGAGAAGACGGCGCGGCGATCTGAGGCGACGTCTCATGTTTGTCATACATGTTTATAGTTGTCTGGACATGAGGTCCCCACACCCAGGTTTGAGCCCCACCTGATGTTCTAACACATGTCTGACGAGAAAAAATGTCAAACCGATATCCTGACTCCACCCCCGAATCCAGATCGACTCTGAAGAAGAGTTCTGACGGTCATGTTTCCAACCATATCAACAACAAACACAATCCATGGAGATGTTTTTGCGTCTTCCTGGTAACAGACGGATCAACGCCTGAAAAACGTTTTGCGAACTAATCACACATTTGTGTGTTACTCACGAGAATGGACCCGTTTCACTTTGGTAACACGAACGATACCAAGAAAGCTAATGTTCACCTTGGCCTGTATTTTTGTCGCCGTGTCAGAAAACTCGTGGTTTGTCACAGCGCATCATCTCCAGCCGGATGATTTGATTGGCTCTCGAGTTAGGGGGCGGGCTCACCCGGTCAGGTGATTAAAAATGGAGATTGAGGGACTGACGGAGAGAAAGGAGAAGTTTTATGTGATTTAAATTATAAATGAACTGTTGGTGGAGTTCTGATGTAAAAACGGAACCGGACGCTGCAGCAGCAGCGAGCCGTTAAGAGACACATCGGGCCCGGTGGCGATAAAGAAGCCCGTCAGTGAGGTCATCCTTCTCCGATCTACAGCCTGACAACCAAAATCAAGAAAAGGGGTACAAGAGACCCTCAACTGTCTCCACTTCAGCGGCTCTTATTCCCCCGCAGCTTCGGTTTCTAACACGCCCACCCAAACCCAGTCCAGGAGCTCGCCTGGATCAGAAACAGAGTCTATTGGTTCTGGTGTAGACGGGCTGATGGCAAGAACTGAGAGCAGAACTCACCGCATTCAGTTTCCGAGGAGGTTGACATCTCAGCATCCACCACCGTCTCCTCCGCTCCGTCCTCTCCTTCCTCCTCCTCCTCCTCTTCTTCATCTTCGTCATCCTCTTCCTCCTCCTCCTGCTCCTCGTCTTCCACCTCTACCTCAGTCTCTGCCTGGCTCTCCTCCCTGCTCTGGACCTCCTGCTGCGTCTCCCCAACCCTGACCCCCTCCGTCTCGGAGATCTGACCAGGCCCAGCTCCCAGCTCCTCGTCCTGGCTCAGGGAGTAGTTGTGCTCCTCGCTGCAGTGCTCCAGGGCCAAACCCGCGGCTGAAGCCGCCACCACCATGTCCTCCTCTTCCTCCTGCGCCACCTGATACACCTCCACTGTGTGCTCCCTCGGCAGCCCCCCATCCTGTCCTCCTCCAGAAGCTCTTCCTACAACACACAACTCCCTCACTGATGCTGTGGTCGAAAGCCCCTCTTCCCTCCCTGAAACAGTGGCGTGGTCCTCCTGGGTGATGGGAGGAGGTGCTGGTTGCCTGCTCCTCCGTCGCTCCTCTTCCTCCTCCTCCTGTTCCTCTTGGCTCCTCCCCCAGCGGCCAATCAAGACCGCCTCCTCGGAGCAGGCCAGCAGCTCCCCTCCCACCGCCAGGCCCAGCTTGGTGTAGCGAGCCATCTCGTCCAGCGCCGACACGTCCCAGCGCTCCGGGTGCAGGTCCTCGCTGAAGCCGCCGTCGTCCACCAGGTCGCTGAGCAACTCAAAGGGCCGCTTCCTGGGCGACGCCGGGGAGCCCAGCATGAGGAGCACGCTCTGAAGAGGAGAGAGGAAGGAGACACTTTATACATCATGCCATCACAGTCGGTGAACCGTCGTCTCGCTCACTTCTCTTTCAGTTCCAACGTCAGAGTTAGTAACGGCGTGCACCGAAAAAACGGATCCGTCCAGACTGGACCAACATCTACCATTGCTCTTTGGTCCAGTGTAGGAGCTTTGAGCAGTGGACAGGGGTCAGAGGTCACAAGCTGCGATTGTAGCTGTGTGTTTCCGACACCTCTCTATCAGAACCGGCGTGAACGTTTTCAGTAATTTGTGCTGCAGTAGATCTTCTGTGGGATTCCAACATCACAGGCTAGAACTTCCCTCCCCACAACCATCAGACTGCTTTGGTGGGTCCTCACCACCGCTGGCCAGGACAATCCAACAAGACCTGCCGTTCTGGAGATGTCTGGGTCAGACATCTCTAGTAATTCACATTCCTACGCTTGCTTCCGACATCAACTTCAGAAATAAAAAATGTTCCCCTTTGTTTCTAACATATCCAACCGACGGACCGGTAACCATGGTAACCAGATAATAATCTTGTCACCACCTGTCAGTGGTTGTAATGTTGTGGCTGATCAGTGTAACTATCAAGCATAAAACACTCAGGTTCCCTCCACCATCAGCGAGGACAGACAAAGGGAATTTATTCCAGTTGTGCCCGTCGATTGCTTATCTGATCAAATGTTCTAACTAAATAATTGAGTTATGGCCCAGAATCCCCCGTCTGAGACAAATCCCACTCACAGAACGAGCGCAGATTCAACTTGTTACCATGGAAATGAGAACAAAGATGAAACAATAGATGCCGAAACATCAGAACCGACCACTTCAGGGCCTGGACGTTGGGTGTTGTGCAGCTAGTACAGCTGATATGAGCCTATACCAGCTAAGACATGTTAGCTATGATAGCTGAAGATGGGCTAACGATATCATTGAGAGTTGAAAATTAGGAACTAAATGTAGCCCTTTCCCACCAAGACAGTTCTAAGTCTGGTTCTGAGCCTAATTTGGACCGGATCTTTGGTGTTTCAACAGTCCAAAAAAAGGGGCTCTAGCCAGGAAAACTGGTGCTAAAGTGGAACCAACAACCTTGCTAGTCTACGACAGAGGCTGGAGGGCAGAACTACCCTAAACAAACAAATCTTAATGGCGTGGTTTTCGGAAAAGACTTTTTGGTCTACGGAAAAACAGAAAAACAAAAAAAACCCACTACCACGATGAAAAATTAAGAAAATGATAAAAAGTGACAAAAAAAAAAGAAGAAAAAAAAATCTCTTCCATGTCTACCAATGTAGTTAAAAGTCCAGTAAGTTACATTTACGGAAATCTAGTGCTGTCCTTTCAGAATGTCTCAAGACAACCCTCAAAATGTTACGGACTGCTCCTTTAAAAAAAAAATTTAAATTTTTTTTTAAAAAAAAGTCACATGACATTCGTGGCTCCTCACCTGGTCGTACTCGGTCCTGCCCCCTTGTGGCGACATGGCCAGAGGGTAGGGGCTCAGCAGACCCCTGTGTCCCCCGTAGGCCTCGCCGAACGCAGGCTCCATCCCATTCATGCCCGGCTGAGGGGGAGGAAAACACACACACACACACACACACACACAACGTCAGAGAGGAAGAGCACCAGGAGGAGGGGGCAGGGCATCACCCGGGGGTGACGGCGCTCTCGCTTTACCTGAGGCATGCCCGAGGCAGGAGGGTGTCAGGTCGTGGTCCGGTCAAGTGATTTCTCCTGCAGAAAGACAAAGTCAAATCTGAGCGTGGTGGTGAAGGAGGGAGGAGACCAGAGAGGATGCCATAACTTACCTAAGATATATAGAGAGGTCAGAGGTCAAGGGGCGGAGCTACTCTCACATGTCGTGACCCTGCAGCTCTCAGCCTCCCAGCCTGGAGAGGGAAGAAGAGGAGGAATGAGGAAGTCAAACATGGTTCAACGGAGGCTGCCGTGTTAATCACCCAGCAGTAAAACCGTTAAAGGTAACATGGCGTGTAAACCGCAGCGCTGAATTGAATTGTTTCAATAATGTGAAACTGGCATTTCACATTTCGGTAGAAGGTTGTCACGGCGACCGCATGCTGCTTCGCAGACGGGTGTTCCTGTTAAGTCATGTGACCTGCGCACCAGGACACGAGGAAAGAATGCTGGGCAATTTAACCACTAGAGCAGAAATGAGCTAATGTTAGAGTAATTAGCTAGCATTAGCTCTGACAACTCAGATATATTAATATTAGCTAAGATAGCTGAAATTAGCCAATGTTGGGTAATTTCAGCTGAGTATAACTTATTTTAGCTATGACAGCGGAATTTAAATAACCCTAGCTATGAAAGCTAAAGTTTGCTAATGTTAGCTATGACTGCTGAAATAAGCGTATGTTAGCTATGACACTTGTACTAGATCATGTTAGCTATGATAGCTGAAATTGGCTAATATTATCGTTGAGAGTTTAAATTAGCTATCATTAGCTCTGACAGCTCAGATACGTTAATATTAGCTATGATAGCTGAAATTAGCCGATGTTTGATGTGATTGCTGAATTTAACTTATGTTAGCTATGACAGCTGAAATAAGTGTTAGTTAGCTATGATGGCTGAACTAGCTAATGTTAGCTATACTGGATGTTATAACTGAAAATGGCTGCTGTTATTGTTGAGAGCTGAAATTAACTCACATCAGGTATGTTAGCTGAGATCTGCTTATATGACAGCTGTAATAAGTAAAGTTTAGTTATGAAAGTTAGATTTAGCTTAAATAAAGATAACTTTAGCAGTCATTACTTGTGATATGTATTATTGTTAGACATAATAGTTGAAATGAGCTTAACTAATGTATGATTGCTGAAATAGGCTAACTAATTTAACTTCAATCATATTAAGAAACATATGCTAACTTTAGCTATTAGAGATGAGATAAACTAACAGTTATCATAGCAGAAATTCAAAAGTTTAGCTTTGATAACAGATATGAGCTAATATTTGCTATAGTACCTTAATTGAACTAACATTAGCTATGGTAGCTGTTATTAGTTAACTTAAACTGCCTTGACATACAGTACATATGCTAATTTGCGCAAAATTTCCCCATGGGCATTAATAACGTACTTTCTATTCAATGATATGCTATCTTTGTACATGAGCACTGGAATTAGATAACAAGCTAGGAGAGCTTAAATTGGCTAATTTTAGCTTTGACATCTAAGAGATGTTAATATTAACCATGATAATATTAGCTGTCTTGGCTGAAAGTTGTTCACATTTGTTCATCTATGATAGTTGAAATAAGCTAATGTCTGTAATGATAATTCAAATCAGCTAACTTATCTGATTAGAGATGAAATTAGCTTCCATTCTGTGAAAGTTGAAATTATCTAACAATTGCTGCGATAAGGTAGTATTAGATAGGAGAGCCGTCAGTAGCTAATGTTAGCAAAGACAGCCGTTATAGTTAACATATGCAACGTTATGCCGATGTATGCTAACTAAGAAGACTACCTATGAAAGCTGATATTAGCAAATGTTTAGTTACGCTAGCTGAAAAAGCTAGCATACTAGCTAGATACGGTAAATGAGATATGCTTTTGAAAAATAGAAATTAAATGAAATTAAAATATTACTCCAAACAAAAATAATCTTAAATTCATTAATATTATATGCAAATAAAAAAATAATTTCTCAATTCAATAACAAAAATTGCATTTCCAAACCGTCACACAGAAAATGTTTTCACAAAAGTCAAAGTTTGTTTCCCGTCATGTGTTTTTTAAAACCGAAGTTTTCAAGTCTGTCTCAGTCGCGATGTTTATTTGTGTCCTACATTTAGCAGCTAGTTTTTCTATCAACAAATCGAATTATCCAATTTGCTAAAAAAAAAAGAAAAGAAGCACATGCTGCTTCCACAAATGTAGGACACATCATTTCCTATCATCTACTCCAACATTTAACTTTTATCTTGAGCTTTATGCAGGAGATAACATGTCGCAGTCGGCTGTGCTTCAAATAATGTTACTGAGAAAAAGTTAGCACATTTTAGACGGCTGTAATGGAGCTAATACTAAAAATATGTGGTTCAACTAGCTTTTGTTAGCCGTAAGAGCTAAAATTAGCTCAATTTGAGCTGAAATAAACTAGGATTAGCTGAGAGAGCTACATTGTGCTAGCTTTAGCTATTGTAGCTGAAGCATGCACATATTGTGATATAAGGGATGACAGCTGAAATACGTTAACATCAACGGTGGAAGGTAAAACGAGCTAATGTTCGCGGTTAGAACTGACATCAGTTAACACAAACTGAATTAACAAGTGCTAGCTCGTAGAGCCAACATTTGCTGACTTATGTAAACATACATATGCTAATATTAAGTAAGATAACAAAGACACGCTAATATAAGCTATGATAGCTGAAATACGCTGAGATTAACTGTAGGAGGTGAAATAAGTTATTAAACAAATATGGAGGCGTGGGAAATAAACACCTTCGGCACCATACGATTTTAAAGCAAACATGGAGTAGTGCAAAATACTACAAAGATGAGGGTTCACCTCAGATGCTACCACTCAGACAGCAAAGCTAAATCAGCGCCAACACTCGACAACGTAGGTGGTTCCTAGATTTCTCCTTAGGAAATTCTGAAAATTGCTTCCTTACGAGTTGGCGTGGATGTGTTTACTGGTCTGGCGAGGTGCATTGCATTCTGGGTTGTATCAGAGTGTTCTGTGTTTTTTCCTACTAAATGAGCATAAACCCCTTTTTTTGTGTTGTTTAAACAAGTAAGGAGCAAAGGAGAAGCGTTTGACAGGGGAGCGTTGCCTGGTGGCAGCGCACGAGGTGAACCCCTCAGAACGTGAAGAAACAAAGGGAAATTGGTCACAGCAGGAAACAAGGGTAAACACCGGTCTGCTCTTTCAGAAAATGGAAATTGCAGATGTGGAATAAAAGTTTCCTGAGTGATGCTGACGTTAGCCGCTTTGGAGTGAAAGAAGTCATTTAACCAACCGTTTCCAAACACAATTTGACGTTGCACAGCGTTAGACGGCACATAAAAGACGAAGAAACCCTTTTTTCCGTGCGTCGGCGCTGGTGTCCACGGCGGGTGTTGTCTAACAAATGCTACAACAAGGATTTAAGTTTCGTACTTGTTTATTTGCTCGGCGCTGCTGTAAACACAACGGCGTCACTGGGAAACTTGAAGGCCAACGTAGATTCTAGGATAGGGAGTCTCACTGATCGCTAAAATTCTTTTTAAGGAAATGAGTAAAATCAGTCCTGCAAAGTATGCATTTAATGGTCCGGTGCGACACAATGCATTCTGGGTATTCTAGGCTTCCTACTACAGTAGTTGAGAAAATTATCATTGTTTTTGTTTTTACAAGGAAGGAGATGATGGATATGACACAGGAGTGTTGTACGAGTAAAATGCATGCGAACGTGAGGGTTCACCTCTGGTGCTACCACCCACAGATAGCATTAGCTCGGGTTGGCTAGTCAATTATTAAACTAGAAAAACACTCGGCGAGCACAAACCTCCACCCAAACACCCGTTGTAGACATTATTGCGATCAGAATCACTTTATTTAGGAAACTTTCTGATTTCTGAAAACATATAAATAATAAACTTCTTCACGGATTTAAATGTATGTCCTTATGGTTGTCAGGGGAAAAGTGACTATAGGGATAATATTTGGGTGGGTCCCACACCAGAAAAAGGCCGTCATTACGATAACCGAAATGAAATCGTTTGCAGGATATGCCAACGCCAACACTCTGGGGAAAAAACTTCACGCAAATCCAACCTGTAGTTTTCCCATAATCTAGCTAACAGACAAAAGTAAACAAAAACGAAACCAACTTCCTTGTCGGAGGCAATGAGCGCCACAGTTGAAGCCGCGGACTGCCCCTTTATAATTCCGGGCGGGAAATCTATTAAAAACTTCCCTAAGGGACTGGACAAGGAAGACAAAAATAAGATGAAAGGTTAAGAGATGATCTTTACGTGTTTAGTGGTCCGCTGTGACGCATTGCATTCTGGGTATTGCAGGATTTTCTCCTCAACCTCAATTTTTTTTTTTTTCCTCCCCGGTTTTCTCCAGTCATGCAACAGCAAATTCCAGAAATGTGTCCGACGCTGTACGGCAGAAGACAGCCCGCCTTCCCGTGACTTCGGATACTTCTTTTAACGCAGCCGCCCTCTCCTTTCTGCTCGGGCTCGCCGGAGGACGGCTAAACGCGTCCAATGAGAACTCCTTTTTCGTGCCAGCAGAGCGGCTCTGCATCGGTTAATGTTTGAGAAGGAGCTCCTCTCTGGCCGCGACATGATGAAACACGGAGCAACACACACACACACACACACACACACACACACACACACAGAAGGAACAATGCTGGCCTACTGTTCGGTACCTGTGGAAAACCGGCTGACGCTGACCCGGGTTGACTGACTCAAGAACAATGCTGTAATACGCTCGGTGACCTCAGACACACAAGAATGAGGAAATGAGGACTGGCCCGGCGGTTATGACACTGCCTTGGCACGCCCCGTGGAAAACTGGTATTTGGCACACGGGGGCAAGTCAGCTACCAACACGCTGCGTTCACAAACACCAGAGCTGCTGTTGTGAAGGAGATAACAAAAGGAATGATGGCAGCAAAGATCGCTGAGAGCAGGAGATTTCCACAGCAGGGGGGGGGGGCTTCAGGTCGACACAGGGTACAAGATGTTGAGGTCATAGTTATGAGAAGATACGAATGCCTTTTGGAAACAAGAGCCGAACAAACAGTCCAGTGTGGAACAGGCTCCGCCCCCCTTAAAAAGCTAAATCCCTCAAATCTACCAAAACTGCATTTAGAACTGGTTCAGGCTGGACCAGACCCACCCCAGACCTGATCACTAGCAGCCCTGTTCGACCACATCATCACTCCAGCAGGCCATCTTCAGGGGCAGGAAGTTGGCCCCCGGGTCTCACCAGTAGCACACTATGCCAAAAATCAAAGATTCTAGAAGGTGTTTGAAGTCCATCAGTCTGGGAATGGTTCCAGAATGGTTCTTAGGATCTGGGGCTCCACAGATCCATAATGAGACGCATTATCGACACACGGAGAAATAGTGAACCACCTTCCGAAATCCCTCCGAGAGCACGATGAAGACTCATCCGGGGAAGACACAGCGGAGGTCCAAAGAAACCACCAACGGAACTGCTGGCCTCTCTCACCTCAATGAAGGTCAGAGGTCGCAGCTCCACTATTCTGAAGACACTGGGCTAAAGTGGCGTCATGGGAGAGTGGTGAGGAGAAAAAAAAGCCACGGCTGACCCAGAAGAACATTAAGGATGGTCTGCGTTTACCCACAATGCACCCTGATGCCCCTCAGAGCTTCTTAGAGAATCTTCTCTGGGGTGGAAGGAGTTGAAAGTCAGAATGTCTCCTAGTCAAAAGTCTGGACCAGAACCATGGGTCCAGACTTATCAGACGGGTCCGGTACCAGTTGGTGCTACTGAAGGCAGAACATCTACATGTTAAGATCAGGAGGGGGAGGGGCATGTTCTATTCTGCTGTTTAAATTGACACCGACGCTCCAAAACCCCTTCGAGGAACGCCGACTATTTATTTACAGTGCATGCGTCGGTCCAAAGGTCCCGGCGCTGACAAACCCCACGCCCCGAGTTCACCAATGAGGCAACGGGAGGAAATTGCCTCACCTCAAAAAAAAAACAACCCTGCGGGTCAATAAGCAGCCATACGCTCAGCCAGCGATCCAGTTGAGCTCCCTGTCAACAAGTCTGTGCAAGCAGAGTGGGAGCCAACGCAACGCGGCTCAGCTCCGGCAGGAGCCTCAGCAAATACAACGCCGACAGAACAAACACGTAGGCCCGTGTGCACCGGATCCTGGTTCCATGTCGAGCACAAAAAAACCGCAAGCGTTTCCTGGGTTCTGTAGAACCTTTAGCTGCTGCTAGCATGATGCAAAGCCCGGAGCACAAGGAGGCTTCCACTTCTGGAATGTTCCTGTGTTTACCTGCTGCAAGCACCTTCTTCCAATCCCACCACAGGTGTTCTCCGGGATCCAAACCTCAAGACTGGGACGGTTAGCGACGATATCTGACATTAGCTAACTTAAGCAATTATGGATCTAACTTCAGTAATTATGGCTGATATTAGCTAACTAAAGTTTTGATAGCTGAAATGAGCTACCTTTAGCGACGATTGATCTATCTTAAGTAATTATAGCTGATATTAGCTAACTAAAGTTTTGATAGTTGACTTTAGTTTAAGAAACGATCGCTGACATTAGCTAACTTAAGCTATGATAGTTGACCTTAGTTTAAGAAACGATCGCTGACATTAGCTAACTTAATCTTTGACATCTGGCATTAGCTGACTTTGTCAATGAGAGCTGACATCGGTCAACTTTAGCAATGACTTAGCTAACTTTAGCGACGATAACTGACAGCAGCTAACTGTCGAGACAGATGTTTCAGAATGATTCAGAGACAGTAGTTGCCGGTAAAAGTCTCGGCTAGTACCTGTGCGCTACCGTCGTATTAAGTTTTAAATACTGCATTAAGTATTTTTATTATACTGTGATTAATTAGTTTTGTACCAAAATGGTAAATAACCCGACAAAATTTCCAAAGTAGGATATCTTTATTATTGCTTGATTGGTCAATTCAACAGTTGAAAACTCGTGTATATATATATATATATATATATACCAATCAGCCATAACATTAAAACCACCAGCTTTATAGCGTGTAGGTCCCCATTCCCTTCTAATGTCCCGCCAGAAAGAAAAAAAATACGGATTTATTTGCATATTTCATTTCTAAAAATAAAAATGTATTAATTTAGCATAAAATAAGGAAGAAAAAAAAAAGTTTGGTGAAGCGTATTTTTAAAGAATAAAAATAAATTCCATGGAGAGAAAAAAAAAAAAGAGGCAGCTTTAATTAGATTCAGCCACATGTTTTTTGAAAAAAAACACCTTATGAGACTTTTTTGGTTGTATCAAGTTACACAATTCCACTTTTTCTGAGTCCTCGCATGTTTTCTTTTAATATGCCAAAAGAAACTTTAACTCAAATAGATGATAGATCATCTGTGATGTCATCATTCTGACAGCTTTTCTATCAGAACCAGAACTATTTCTATCAATTTCTGTTACGATAACACCGCCAAACCTTCACTCCGTCAATGATCTTTGGCCCGCTAGAACCCCGGCAGGTCTACTGGATAAGACCGGCGGATCCGACTCTCTCCGTTCAAACTATCCCATCCGCTAGTTCCTTAAAGACCCTGACCCAACTGGGAACATCAGAGGACCGGTACCTCAGCTTCTACGTCCCGACGCCTACCCTCCCGCTCCCTCTAACTGGACCCGAGTGGGTCGCCTCCCCGATTCAGGCACGAGCACAGACACAACGCTTAGCGGCGCCGCTCCTCTGAAGGATCTGGGCTCTTTGTGCGGTTGCTGGGGTATAATTTAGAGGCTGCAAAAAGACCCAGAAGGGGCTGTTAATTTCAGCCCGCCAGAATAACATTCAACAGCCGTCTTCGGATGATGTCGCCACATAAAAAACCTTTACGTTTCAGAGAGACCGGATGATTTATGAAGCGGATAACTTTCAGTTCATTCGGACCACTTTGGGAGGTAGTAAACCGCCGCAGGCCAGGACCACCCATCCGGACGGCAAATTCTCGCCGATCGGGTTCATCTCCTACCAGTAGGTCACCATGGTAACCGCATAATCGACGTTATTCTGACGTCGCTACTCAGCCGTCACAATGTCACAGCTGATCCATGCGTACGGGTTTTGGAGGGGGCGACATTCTTTGGTGGTAATCCAACACTAGAGATGTGATTAAGATCCACCGGTATGAAGAGAATGAAGACGGGGAAAGTTAAAAGAGTTGCCCAGACGACGGAACTGGGGGAACTAACCATCAGCCGGTAACTCGCCGTAACCTCTGTTCTCTGAGTGAAAGACACCATCCCTCCTGCCTGCTACATATTCCTTTAAATAATAAAATCCCACATGAACCCCGGTTGATTTCTCTCTGAGGTTTTTTTTACAATTTGTGATTCCAAATTTAAAGTTCCGCTGAGCAGAACTTTCTCAGAATAAACGGACGTCAATGTTTGATCCGGCGCTGACTGAATATATATTTTGAGTTTATGTGCAGCACCTTTCACAATAAAAGCTTTACAGCTGGACTAAATCTGGTAGTGAGGCACAACTCCTCTAATCCAAAACACATCCGACCAGGATCCAACATTTAGACCCTGATCGGACCTTGGACCCGGAGCAGCTGAAGGCCTCCAGGAGAACCCCAGGCTGCTGGTGAGGAAGATGGGTGAGAAGGATGGGTGAGGGTCACGCACGGGAGACACGCGAGTGAAAGACGCAGGGGTCCTTAAAGAGGCCATGATGGCGGAGGGTGCTTGGAGGAAGAGGAGGAGGAGCAGCGGGTTCAGACGGTCGCGCTCCTCCGCCTGTCTGTCAGGGAGGATAATTAACCCCCCGATTATTCGAACAAAGATTCGAATACACTTCTGCTTTGATTAAAAGGGGCACGAATCTCAGCGGTCACGCGCAGATCGGACGCGACGCCTCTCCTCTCCGGTGTCCTTGTGTCCTCCGTTCCCCGTGACGATGGAGCCAAAGTGGCCCCGGTCCGCCGCCTCTCGGCTCCGTGGCCATCCAGCGCGCGCCCCGCTTCTCCTTTTCCCCGTCCCTGCTCGGGTTGTGAAATCTACCGACCAGGGCTGCAGGATGCGCGGCGGCCGCGCAGCTGGACGGTAGAACAGCAGCACCGGGGAGAAACGGTGCCATGGTGGCAGCCAGCAGCGTGTCCCGCATGGCACATCCACACGGAACACCTCCTCTCTCTCTCTCTCTCCCCCTCTCCGTTCCACGCTCACAATCAAAGCATTTCTTAATCCATCTACGAGAATAAAAACAACATAAAACTCCCTACCCCAAAAACCAGCGGCCACCGGCAGCGGGATCCAGCCGAGACAACGGGAACCCTCTCAGCGCAAGACAACAATAAAAATGGGGCGCAGCTGGCACTGCCACCGGATGTCCAACATTAATTGTTAATACGGTAAATTCGCGAGCGTGTGGATCGGCTCCTGCGCTCTTTGTGCGCGGCTTTTGCGCACTTTCAAGCCCGATATTAAAGTTAAAAAAAATCACATAATAAGTTTGGTCCGCTCGCAGGTGGCTGCGGATCCGAGAGGTGCGTTCAGGCCCGGTAAGTTTAACCATACACCAGAAGTCAAGTCGCGTCCGCCGGGAGTAGAAGTAGGAATTTTTATGTGTCGTTCTGGGAATATCAGGAATATATGTGCGCGTGCGATGGTGGGAAAGTAAAACGCAGATATGTGACAGGTTTTGTTTTTGTTTTCCGAAGAAAAATGAGCGGCTGGTTTGTTGGATTTCGGAGCGTCTTCCCGCCTCGTGCGGCGGGAATAAGCGCATTTTCAGTCAGGAAATAAATATTTGAAAAATAACTTCCCGAGGCTTTACGTTTGTTGTGAATATTGCCGGAAGCTTTACCGTGACCTCGGTTGTCCCGCTTCTCGGAGTTATGGCTCCTCTGGACCGGGCTAAAATGTCGGCCCCGGCCTCTCCAGATATTGCGCACCCATCCACCGGGAGGAGGAGGACAGGAGTCGCCGGGGTCTCACGCGCAACCTACGGCCACATGCAGGAAGTTAGTCCGAGCTGGCCTGCATGGCGGATAAACGGGACAGAAAATAAGGTTGTAGGAGTGAAAACAGCCCCCCCATCTCCTCCTCCTCCTCCTCTTGCACCTCCTCTCCCCTTCTCTCCAAACTGGTGCGTAATTTTGAGATTATTATTCTAAGTGAATTCAAATTTTACAAAAGCCTTTTATATTAAAGTTAACCGGCGCGCAAAGCAGCCACCTCAAAAAACACTTTGCGTTACTTTTTTTTTTTTTTTTTTTAAACACACACAAGACGGGGACAAACATGACGAGCAGAGGCGCGAGAGGTTTCTCCAGCCGCGCGTGCCAGGCGTCAGCGGTGCGTAAAGGTGAAGAAAGGAGCTGAGAGGGACTGACCTGGTCAAAGTAGGCAGTGTGTCAGCTGGGAAAACAGTTTGAGCCCTCATCCGAGGAACGGGGGGCAACTGAGTTCACGAATAATCCCGAACAGCGACTGTCAATCTCGAGAGATTAGCGCGTCACGCCTCTGTCCGGGGTTTCAAAATAAAGGTCGACGCGATGCGTTGGAATAGAATAGAAAAGAGTGGAACAGAACAGAGTGAAGTAGAATAGAAAATAGTTAAGTAGAAAAGAATATGGTACCGCAAAGGGGAAGTAAGATTTTTTTTTTTTTTAATCTTGGTTATTAAAAATATCATTGATACATAATTCCTTAAATTAATTACACGATAAAAAGTCCAAATGAACAAAATTTAGATAGAAGTAAAAAAAACACGTTTTGTATTCGGTGATTCCTATTTTTTAAAACCCCAATTTTTGAGTAACAAATCATATTTGAATAACTAACACAATCTCATTTTCTCCGGGCAGGACGTTCTGATATGGAATGATGGATGAAAATCAACAGAGAGTTCTGCTTAGAATTTAATTTAAAAAAACAGATGCTTCCCATAGAACCCTTTTTTTCATTAGATGTTGGGTACGCAGACTCTGAGGGTATCAAATACGAGTTTTAAACCACATTAGACCTCTTGCTCATTTTATAACAATATTTAATATTCATGATAAAAATAATTTAATTTAAAAAGAATCAAGAGCTCGCATCATGAAAGTGATAAAAAGTTTAGGAAGCAGATTTTACATAAACACCAGTGCACCTTAAAATAGATTTTATAAACAGTTGGTTTTTTTAAGTATAAGTATTGCACAATTACCAACATGTCAAACTATTAATTTTCTAATAGTAATGTTCTTTTACTATATCATATTTAAGACGGAATTAAAATTCACAAAAGTATTGTTTACGTTTCGGAAGCTTTATTCTGAAACCCCCACTCTCTTATTTCCGGTCTCGTGCTCGTCGTTGACTGCTTCATTCACAGAAAGCGGAAGTGCATCTACGACACAGTGTCGTCACAGGGGCGGGGTCACGCGACCCGTCTTTCAGGACACCAGGAGGACCGAGGCTGTGAACCCGCTGACCCCTGCAGGATCCTGGGCTGCTTGAGCGCGAAGCTCCGCTGGAGCCGACATGTTGGAGGAGGAGCTCCGGAGCTCTGCGGCTCAACGCCGATGAATAGAAGCCATGAAATGAAAGGATTTAAAGCACATTGTACACTATAAAATGAGAATTGGTGATAAACGTAAGAATATTAGTATAAGTATTTTTGATATAATTGATATTAATATAACTATTTTAATGCAATTCCAGAAAAGGGACATCTTTGTCCTAAGGCGTCGAAAGGTTGTCGTTTTGTGTTTTTTATCTTATAGTGAGTAAAATATAATAGTGGAATACTATTAAAATGAATTTTGGTAATTAATTAATTATATGTCCCAAATAAGTTGTTTTTTTCTTTGAATTGGAATTTATTACAAAGGACAATGAATCGTTTTCGAATTTTTTATCATCTGAAATAACATCTGTCTCATTTAAATAAAGTGGTATTTTAAGATTGTTAAAAAAATACTGGAAATCATCCAATATTAGATTTTTTTTACAATAAATTCTGATTAAAAGTGTAAAACAATGATACTATTATAAGAAATATTTCAGGAAGGGAGATTTTGTCCTCTAAGGGTCAGTTTGGCCCGATGAAATGAAGGATTAAAGTAAAGGATTAAATTAAATCTAAGAATTAAACTCACTAAAATACTTCCTTATCCTAATCTTCATTGCCAGTTCAAGTTTTTTTAAATTCATCAACCATTTTCTTTTTTACGGTGCATATTCATTTATATGAAAACATTTTATTCATCATAAATAAAACAAAAAAAAACCAAATCCATTTTTCCCATTTATAGTCATATTCCCCACATTATTCAAAAAACAATCTGCTTTTGAATTCTCTGAACGATTCTAGCTGGACTTTTTCAGAACCTTTCGCCGCTCTTACTGCTGCCAACCTGATGCTGGTTCTGACACCAGATTCTGGCAGCGTTCCTGAGGAATCTTAACCCATTCCTTCCTCAGCAAAAGCCTCCAGTCCTGGAATATTACCGGGTTTACTTCCACCGCCTTCTTCAAATCCCGGCAGGGATTTTCCCCGGGACTCGAGTCAAGTGACACTAGAATGTTCCAGAACGTCATCTGGGACCAATCCTTTTACGGACTCTGACGTCTGCATGGGATCCTTTTGGAACGTCCACTGGTTCAGCTTCTTCACAGACGGCGAGATGTTTCCTTCTCTGACTTTGATAATCCTTGATGGAATCCATCCTACGCCTGTTACGACCCCTGGTTTCCTCTAGGTGGGCCAACGGGTGATTATTACCTCCTGTCTTTCAGCGGGTGGTTGATTGATTGGGTGACCTAGAACTCCGGTGGTTCCCTGCAGATCCGGATTGACTCGAGGCCCGGTTTAACCACACTCTCTCTCTCTCTTTCTGCTCCTCCATTCTTCATCCCAGTCTGGTTCGCTAATGTTTTGGGTTTATGTATGCCGTGCAGCAGCAGGGAGGAAGAACTGGAGTGATTTTAGGAAAGCTCCGTCGTTTATTTTCCGACGCTGAGGGGAGCTTTGTCTCTAAAAGTTTTCGGACCACGATTTCTCAGCCGTCGTTCTGATTTAGTCCAAATTTGGAATAAAATATAATAACCTGTTTCGAGTAGTGCCGTCACGTTGTGGCTCCTGCTGCCTTCGATGTTCCTTTGTGGGCGGATCAGGGGGCTCAGTGGGCTGAGAAGAGTCGCTGAAGTGGAAGGTGCAGGAGACAAGCGGCTACAGTGTTCGAGAGATGCTCAGGGACTTTGTTGGAGTTGTCGGTAGATGTAGAGGCTGACAATAACTCAGACATCAATAGAGGAATCTTTCCTTAACCTAGGGTTGAGTGCCTTTTTGTAGTTGACAATTTAGTTGCATTGATGCGATAGTAAAAGGTTTTTGTAGAATTTTGTAGTTATTAGCATATTAACTGAGACAAATCCTTTGGTTTTACAGAATATGCAGGTATTTTGAATTGGTTTTGTCTTTTTTGAGGAATTAAATGTGAGTCAGCAGTGGTGCAGCAGTTGCCTGGTGATGGAAAATCATCCGGCGACTGATCATCTAGAGCGTCACGGAGGACAGCGCGTGGAGCCGTTTGTGTGACGGTTGTTTAATCTTAAATCTCCTGAGAGAATGTAGTTTGTCATAATCAAGAACACCGCATGAATATTCCAGAGGGGGAGCTGTGGGGTTAAAACCTGTCGGTTCTAACAGGAATGTCCTCACTCGCTTGACCTTCTCTAATGACAAACTGGCGTTAGGACTGGTTCCAGCTGGACTGGACCCACCCGGACCCGATCACCATTCAACCACATCATCCCTTCGGTGGGCCATCTTCAGGACGTTGGCTCCTTGGTCTCACCAGTAGCACACTATGCCAAAAAAAAAATAAAAAATCAGAAATCCATCACTCTGGGAAGGGTTCCAATCCAAAGTTGTTTCTAAGGTTCTGGGACTCCCAAAGATCCACAGTGAGACACATTATCTACACATGGAGAAGACCCGGAACAATAGGGACCCCTTCACAGAAGTGGACCACCTTCCAAAATGCCCTCCAAATCCAAAATGAAGGCTCATTAATGAAGTCACAGTAGATTAAAAAACGAAAAAGTCATTCAAGGAGCTGCCGGCATCTGTCATCTCAGTAAAGGTCAGAGGTCATGATTCCAGATTTCCAAAGACACAGAGCTAATATTGCATCATGGGAGAGTGGTGAGGAGAAAGCAACTGCTGACCCAGAAAACCATTAAGGATGATGGGAATTTACCCACAACACACCTTGATGACCCCAAGAGCCTCTGGGAGAATATTCTCTGGACTGATGAGAGGAAAAGTTGGACCGTTTGAAGACAGAACCAGGACGACTCGCTATCATGGAGGGAGATGTGAATCCTGCTGAAGGAGAATGTCGGGTCATCAGTCTGAGTAAGCATTAAAGCGGTTCTGAAAAGAAGAGTGGGCCAAAAATTCCAAATCGGGGGCGTCAAAGATGGATCTCGGAAGGTTTTGGTTCCAGCTGCTGCTGAAGGTGAAACATCTGGATTGAGAGTTCAGGGGGGGTGAATACTTTTTCCGTGCTGCTAATTTTGCCTCCATAGATAAAATCATTTGAACTCTGTATTTTGGGATTGCTCAGGTTGTTTTATGTTCGATAAAATTACAGAAGACGGACTGACTCCAGCTTCGTCAGCAGCGTTCCCGCATCAGAACCAGCTTCAACCCCTCAAGGTCAAGTCAGCTCGCCATTCAGGTTCTTTTTCCTGTGAGAGGAAGTCGAGCTGCAGGTCCGCCCTTTAAAATGTAAGTATTCCATGAGGTAACTGAAATCATTTGAGTCCATAGTGAGACTCTGGCGTTAACCTTGTCCTTCGTCACCAAGGTAACGCCACCAAGGCCGGCCCACCGCCCCCCCCTCGTCTTCCTCCTCACAGGCAGTGAGACGGATGTTAACACAGGAAGGTCGATATACATCATGTGTATTTTTCCCTCTTTCACTCCGGGCGTCGTGTTATTGCAGCCTCGAGAGATAAGGTTGTGTTTCCGTGGGGTCAGAGGTCGGCGCGCTGAACTCCATTGACCGGAGGAATGTCAGTAACGTGGACAGGATGGTGTTGGACGTATATATTTATTGGGTGCTTCACAGACACGATCACTCACAGAGGCATTTACTAAAACAAGGTCATAGATAGACATTGATCCGATTTCGGATTTGGGAACCATGGCGACTCGCACGCTCATATTTCCATTTTCTAGTTGCCAGGAATATTTCACAGATAAACAGAAGAACGTCTCGACACATTCACAAGATGAGGGAAAAAACCCCAAAAAACATCTAAAATACAACTTGTCCTGTTGAGGGACCGATAACAGCCCGCGTGTCTGCGGCGAGGAAACGACGCCATCAGCTGTCCCATGATGCACTGAGTCAGAGAATGTGACATCTCACTGTGAGTGGGAATGACGGAAAGTGAACTAACCCGTAACACAAGGGATTATGGGTAAATGTGAGACCAGAGGTCAGTGCTCAAGGCTGCAGAGGAAAAACTGCGGTCACACTCTGGAACTCAAAAACCTTCCCGGTATATTTGTCTCACTTCTGGTCAAACTTTCTCGCCGCGCCTGAAATAAGATTATCAGTTTACAACATTTCAGGGACACGTGACAGAATTGTTTTACAAAAGGAATGCATCTTCAACATCTAAAATGCTGAATACGAGTATTTACAGTGAACATACAGAGATGTCTCGCCTTCAAACAGCATGAATATCACTTTCTAATCCCATTACAGGTGCATGATGGGTCTTGAATGTAGATCAGTCTCACTATTATACACACTAAATAAACATGTGGTCTAAACTCAAAGCTTCTACTGGAGGGGGAAAAACACAACCACAGCCACAACATCTCATAAAACTAGTGAGATAAAGTTGAAAATGAGAATTCCCAGTCAAGTTTCTTCTTCACGTGTTCTCAAGAGGCGTGATCGGCAGACACCTGAACGCACCGCCGGGCTGAGGACGACTGTCTCCTTTATTTTATCACGATTACTGCTATATTATATTACTATATTACTGATATTGCTGCTATATAGCTTTAGCTGGAACATAAAGTTGGGGCATGTGCATGGTTACCGTAGTAACCGACACAAAGAACCTTTATCCATGAACGGATTTAGACAAAGTATGAGATAAATTGACGTCGTAAGACGTATTGTATATCTTCCTCTCCACGTAAATCTACCCTTTGTGACACTCGAATCCCCCAACAAGAAAAGATAATCCCCTCCTGATGCTGACTCCCGATTACGACGACGCCTGGAATACATAACTGTTGTATTCTTCTATATCACTATTAACTGTTAGCTTTAATTAGCATGCAAAGCAGCTAGCTAGTGTTAGCATTGGTTTATCTAACATGTAAACTCTGACCTTTAGTTTTACAGAATAAATGAGTTAATAAGATTCTTGGATGGGGAGAGGTGAGCGGAGGTGTACTCTGTTGGTTGCAATATGGAACGTCGCCACTAGATGCCACTACATTTTACACACTGCCCCTTTAAGTGGACAAAAAGAGTGATTCTCGAACCAGAGTGCAGACCTCTAGGGGTACTTCGGGGTACTGCGGGATATTAATGTACAGAATTCCGATTTAAAATTTTACGGTTAACCGCCGTAAATTGCAAAGAGCAATGCTTCAGGGTCAAAGTTCAGTTTGGATGTTTTACGGTGATCAGGAGGATTCGCCTGAAAAAGTGACTCGACCGCCGTTCGTTTTTCAAAGGACCACATTGGTACTTGCTGACATCTCTAACTCGGCAGGTCAACCGCGGGAGAAAATGAAGTCGCCGTCAGTCACAAAGTGAAAACTAAAGCTCGCCGTTCTAGCAGGGGGAATCCTCAATTGTCCGCGTGTGATCGCACCAAACTCCCAGGGCTTTAACCGGCGGTAACGGCTCCTCCAGGTTTAGACGCACCACCACAACCACAACTGCTACTAAGAGGGAAGGAGGAAAAGATACAACGTAATTTGGTCTTTCTAAAAAGTAGCTGTATTTTGATTGTGATCCTTTTTGGCTGAAGCAAAGTGGTTTTAGAGAGGAGTGGGAGTGGGAGGGGGAGGGGGGGAGCTGTAGTCGTGGTAGTGGTTGGAGATCAGACCCTGAAAACACCAGAGGGAGACTGAGGCGTCACACCGGCACGTTGTTAAAGATAAGTCCAGTACGGTTATGTGGATGGACAAACATTAGGTTTACTAGAAGAAGAAGAGTTTGTACCTCCATACATGGAGCTTTTCCCCAAATTCCACTCAAACGTCTCCTTTTCCTGACGAAAGCCGCCTCTAAATAACTCCGCCCCCTGATTTATCATTCCTCATCAGACACATTTATAGTCCGATAACGATAAAACTCAGAGCCGACCTTCGAAGACTGACTTTAGCTGAAAGGTTTAAACACTAGATTTACATCAGCACTCCAAGACCCTCCCCACTGCTGACCCAAAATCATAGGAAAAGTCTCTGCAGTAGCTCACACTCATCTGGATCACACCCAGAAGATTTGGCCAGCTATTCTGAGGAACAATGAAACCAAACTAACGGCTTGGTGTTGGATCAGAGACGTTCTGGAAACCTGCAGCATGGAGGGGGTAAGATTCTGTCTAGGATCAGGGAATCCTGGAAGAAAACCCCATGTGTGAGGAAGATCGGACATTACATGATTTAGTTACGTCTAAATTACGACATCTACTAAACTTCCAACACTTGCATTCTGTCTCAACTGATACCCCCCCGAATTCTGAAAATCTCTTACGTGTGATCAGACCTGGACAACTTTCTGTTCTCTGGGATATAAACCGTGGCGTATTCTAAGATTCCATTTGAATGCTGCCGGAAAGACCACCAGGTCGCCCGAGGCTCGGTTTCGAGAAGAAGTGCTGGATTAGTCTAGTATGGAGGTATCAGTCAGCTGATTTAAATGGGCTTTGAAGGAGGGAGGTTGCAGTAATTAGACCCAGGAATATTCCAGAAGCGGAGAACTTTGTCCAGAAGGAAGGGGGTCAAGATTCCTCAAGAACGCTGCCAGACGCTGGCGTCTGTCTGTGGATCAGTTAGTGACAGGTCGATCAGATAAAGGGTCTTTGAGAGACGGCAGTTGTGAGGAAAAACAGAGCTTTATGTTGGATTTGGGAAAACGGCTAGTAGTATGTGTTGGATTGAGTTTTTTTTATTCACCGTTGTTGTTTGATTAGATTTGTCTGACTATTACAACACAGTTGATAAATGGGAGGTTTTATCCACACTGTGATTTGATAAAATGCCATCCATCAGCCAGACTGCGATTAAATACCCTCCATCAGGCATCCGTCACTGATAAAACTCCTTATGGGTTTCAAACAGACTGAAAATGTCTGGAAGGCTCTGGGCAGAAAAAAAAAAAAAAGACCAGAATGCTTGAAAAAAAAAAAAAAAGGAGGCTTTTGTGCGAGCGCTACGATCACCGGTTCGACCAGCTGCTTCAACCTACAAGCACAGGAGAACACAGGAGGAAGAATACAGGCGAGGTTTCAATCAAAAGGGGTCGAGTGGAGAGAAATGGGTGATGGGATCGCCATGGCAACGAGGATATAGAGCAAGGGGTGAATGTGGGAGGGAGTTTCACGCTCAAGAGGTCTGAAGAGGGAGGGAATTGATCTTGTTCTTTTTTGTTTTTTTTAACGGTACTGGGAGATTCAAACAAACATAATGAACTCTTCACACGCACACACACACACACGACATTACATCATGGATAATAACAGTTATATAACAACACCATGTGGGACACTGAGGTAACTACAATGCACTACATCAGTGCCTGCAGGCCAAATAAATACAAACACTCTTAATTCATTCTTGTTCCCTGGATTGGAAGAAAAAATGTAACCGGCTACAAAAATAAAACCAAAGGATCGCACATGTCAGAGATGGAAGGTTCTAATCTCCTCCGAGCTCATGAGGTTATGGTCTCACTGGAGGCTTTTCTTATTGGTAACAGACGTTAAAAACATTTTTCCTTTCGTTTTGGTTTGCCGTAGAATCCAGCGGCAAACTCTAGACTCTAAAGTTGTTGGTGTAAACGTCTCTGAAGAACGAGGAGAGGAATTAAATAGTTAGGAGTTACGTTGAAGTGGAGTCGGCTCAGGGTAGGAACGATGAGAGGCATCACGTCACACGGAACCTGGAACAAGAGAGAAAAAGAGATTCATCGAGTGTTTCCGGTTGACGATGCTTCATAAGTCCACCTTTATCCGACAGCTGTACTCACGTTTCTTCTCAGATTACAAACTCAAAGGCTTTTTTGTTTTTTTTTAATGATTTCAAAACCATCTTAAACGTAGTAGCAGCTGACCTTTTAGGGAACGGTGGTTTTAATGGGAGAGAAACGCTATAGAATAGCTTTGAGGATCTTATGGCTTAAACTAATCTACAGCAGAAAGTTATTAAATGACCCAAACCTTTTACATTTAACATTATGGCACCAAAACACCTTGCTGTTAACACTTTCATACTTTTACTTCAGTAGGGCTGGAATCCAGGACAAATACTTGTACTCACTAGGGGGAGTGTTTTTAAACTTAAAAACGCTGTTTTACAGACATAACTTACTAAATATTGATCCGATCTATACTAAATTTTGATGCATATGAATCGACTTGAGTAGAACCATCGTGTTTGTGTCATATTTTACTCACTAGGGGAGCTTTTTTACAAAAAAAAAAAAAAATGGATACACCCTTGCTGGTGGGGGTGACAGCATAGGACTCGTGTTTGGGTTAGCCTCATGCAAACTAATGCTGGATATTAAACATGTGGGAAGAAATGGTGGCTCTAAAAAAAAAAAAAAACATGTCCAAAAAGGCGGATTGCAATTTCTCCAATGCGTAAGTTCTTCATTAGGATTCAGCTTATGGAGTCTTCCTCTGAGCAAGAGGAGGATATGATTTGAAATCCAGCAATTTTACATCAGTTGGCCTCTGATGTCACAAGGCGAGGATGAGATGATCAATGAGGAAAGTAATGGATAAACAGGAAGTGCTATGTGATTGGTTTCAGTAGTTGTTTCCCAAGGTCACCAAGGCCCCTTGTGTGTAAGTATGGCCACAATTCAGAATGTCTGTTTCTGTAGCTTGAAGTTGTTCATAGAAAACATTTGAAGGTAAAGTCATCATGGAGTCCAGCTGCTGTCATGGCGTGGAGCTCCAAGAATTACTGTATCTTCACTTTGCACAAAGCTTTGGGGTGAAGTGCCTTCTCTTTCGCATTTTCTTTACGTGATGACTATTTGTTCCATTTCTTTGCCTTAGACTTGGCCACAATAAGGCTCCATGGAACAGACTAGTGTGTCCAGCAGATCCCACAGATGCTGGATTGGATTGAGATCTGGAGAATTTGGATGCCGAGTCAACTACTTCAACTGTTTGTTGTATTCCTGAAACCATTCCTGAACCTTTTCTTCAGTGAGTCAAGGAGCATTGTCCTAATAATCAAACTGCTTTCCCTGGCTTTGAATTATTCCCATAATGCATCCTGGAGCTCTTTCCCGGGTTAGCATTGCACACCCACCTGGCTACTCACATGTTGTAAAAGAAAGCCTTAGCCGTCAGATCAGACCGTCATGTTCCGCTGCTCTGTTGTCAAGTTCAGTGGGTAGAGTGGGCATCCCACAATCCAAAGATTGGGGATTCAGTCCCAACCCTTGTCGCTACATTCAGTGGGTCTTTCAGCAAGACCCCAGCTCCCGAGGGGATTCACAGGGGCTGGCCAATACTACTCAGGGATACTGTGTGTAACTTTTAACTTTGATCGTTGAACTTTCTTCTGCTTAGAGCTTTGCTCTCAAACGATGAAGAGTTGACACTCTGCCATATTTTCCTCCATTCTTTCAAATGAGTTCCATATGGAACTATTTGATGGCTGTAGCCTGTTTTTCATTTACGACGGTAATAGCGCGTTCTTCTTTGTTGAGAAAAAAAGCGGATACAAACAGCCCGCTATCGCGACCTGCTGACGGTGGTACAGTCAGCTGTTCCTGACAGCTTTCTGTCAGAACCAGCATTAACCTTTCCAGCAACTTGTACTGCAGTAGATATTCTGTGTGATCAAACAATATAGGCCTTAACTCCCCTCTTCATCAACAAGGCTTGGGCACTCATGACCCTGTAACCAGTTATTTTTTTACACTACCTGTTAGGTACTAACCAGTGCAGACCAGGGACACGCAACAAGACCTGAAATCTGGAAATGTTCTGACCTGCTCGTCTCGTTATCACAATATGGTCCTGATTAAAGTCTCTTAGACCCTCACTGTTCTGACACCGGTATGCGTTTTTTAGTTATAAGTATTTAGCTAAGTGTTTTTCGTATAAAAGTTCCCCCTAATGAGTACCATATGAGAAGTTTTGGCCTGAAAAGGTGTTTTAGAAATAACGTTACCTATTGGTGGAAATATGCAACTGACCTTTCCCAGGAAACAATTTAAGTTATCAAATTAACCCAAAGAATTCGTGGCGGCGGCCATGTCGATTTCCTATTTACTATTTCCTATGATAATGCACTGTAGAATACTGCTAGCCTGTGTATATTGATATATTTCTGTTAACGTTAAAATGCAATGGTGTGACTGCTAGTATCTTTGATACGACTCAGTGCTTTCTACTGGTACTTTTATTTCTGCATTTAGTTCTTACTTCAGAGACCATGTGACCGCATAAGACGATTTAGTATTCGGCAACAACATTAAAGCCTAATGGAGCCGAGACCAGAACGTTTGTCGTGTTCCTGCGGCCAACGTCAGCTTCGGGAGAAAATGCCGACTCGTTGCCTAATATGTCCCACCCACTGACGGGTTTCCATGGTAACCGGATAATAATAAATAAGTGGTTACAATGTTGCGCTGATCGCCGTACATTCGCTGCTATTTACAGTGAAGGCCAAAGCGAGATGCAAAACAGATCAGTCATTTAGAGTTCTGTGAGGAGCGTTTGTAAAGTCATAAAAGTGTCTTTTGTTTTTGAAATTATGTTTCATGCAGTCGATAAATATGAAAGCCTGAATGCCACTTCTGTCACTGCAGGCAGTTTAGTGGCAGGAGTGCTTTTTTTCCCTCCGCTACGCTCCCAAAGAGAAAGATGCAAGTGGTATTTTGATTTGCAGCATGCGAAAACAGAACGCAGCCCAAGGGATCAGAAACTGCTGGCCCAAAGATGCAGAGGAAGAAAAACTTTCTCTGATCTCAGCTCGTCTTCTCACTGTTTAGTCGCCGTCTACTACGGAAACACTAAATGTCTAAATCCAGGATCTGGATTATATATATATTCATCTCAACACTTACTGAAATGTGCCAACGGGTCTCTACAGATAAAACATCCATTTCCAAAAGGGGCGGGACATTGTGTGAAACATCAAAACACATAAAATACAATAACTTCCATACTCAGATTATTTTAAACTTGATAAACGTCTGAAGTTGATCTCTGAATACGACGTCTACGTTGCCGTATTTGTTGCTTGACGATGTGCTGCTTGCTATGTTCCTCGGGGTTATTAAATTTGAAGTACGTGATTGAGATTGTTGTGCCGAACATTTTTGGGGTTGAAGAGATCCTTTATTTTCTCCTTGCTGGTGTTACAAATTGTGACCTTTGTGTTTTTTTTGTTACTTTGTGAGCTGTTCCGAGCCGAGGCAGCTCACGCTCTGTGTCGGTGTACGGCGCATTGAGGCGTGAAGCCGGCCTCGAGTTAGGCTGCCCGGCCGATTGCCGATTGATCAAACTAGGCCTCCCGGCAGCAATTGATCGGTGCACCTCTTATTTTCTACCATCAATCCTCATGGGGAATGTCAGCTCTCTGACTAACAAGTGTGATGAGCTGGAGGCACTTGAGAAGAACCAGCGAGAATATTGCGAGCGTAGTCCCAAGTGTTTTCAAAAGGCACTCCCGTCCCCCGTGTGGATCTACCCAGCTTTCGCGGCAGCTCGGCGGATACAGACGTTAAAACAAGGCGTACTGATTTTGTATGTGAAAAATAAGTGGTGCAACCCCGGTAATATTGTTAATTTACTACCTCATTTTATTAAGTACCGTTGTATTTTTTAATCACTTCTATTTGTGCAACTTGGCCGTTGGAGAATGACCAAAGTCATTTTGGTTGGAGTGACTAAAACGACAAAAACAGACCCAGAACCCTCATACGTTCTTTACAATCATGTAACCCTCGCCTCAAACCTGACTGGCTTTACGCCGTACGTCGACTGTCCCACAAAAGATTATAAGACAATTGATCTGCTGTATGCTAATATCAAAGGGGCTGACACTGCCTCACTGGGAAGATCAGATCACAATCTGGTCTTTCTTCAAACCTCTTATAAACACTGTCTGCTGAGGCAGACTTCAACCAACTGCTTATTCAGGAAATGGACCCCGGAGGCCAGTGAGTCTGTGAGGGACTGTTTTGAGTGTACGGACTGGAATGTACTGCCAGCGCCAGGGAGTAACAGCAACAACCGCATGGACAGTGTCAGAGTGGTTGACTGCCCTCTGGACTACATTTGTTTTTAATTTACAGCAAGGACTGTAATCTAAATCCAAATAATAAACCCTGGATAACAAGTAACATAAAGTCCCTCCTCAATTAGAAAAAGGAGGCCTTCAGGCAGGGAGAAGCTCAGGTGTATGCAGCGTGACCAGAAGAAGAAGTTAAAGCAGGCGAAGGAGTACAAGAGGAAAGTTTAGAGGAAGTGTGGAAAGGGATGAGGACCATCACTGGCTACAAAGAGAATAACCAGTCATCAGGTGACGTGAACAAGGCTAATAAAGTTTACAGCAGGTTTGACAACATGGCCAGTGTCAGCCCTGTCCCAGCTGAAATCCCCCTCACCTGTCCCCCCTCCCATCGCCTCAGCTGCGTCTTCCCCTATTCCATTCCTTCCTCCACACAGCTGCAGACCCAACATTGCCCCCCTCTCACCGCCTCCACTGCCTCCTGGCCATTACAGCAGATGAGATGAGAATAGAAGTACAGACTCTGGAAAAGCTGCTGGTCCAGATGGTGTCTGCCCTGGGCTGCTAAAGGACTGTGCAACTCAGCTGGCTGAGCCTCTCCAGAGGATATACAATCTCAGTTTAGCAAACGGGGGAGGGTTTTCGGTACAGTGGAAAACATCCTGCCTGGTGCCGGTAACTTAAGGAAGGCGTCCGGTTGAGGTAAACGACTTCAGACCGGTGGCTCTCGCGTCACACACGATGAAGACAGAATCCACAGGTTGGGAACACTTTGACTCCCTACGGTTCTCCTACCAGGAACAAGTTGGGAGTGGACGATGCCATCCTTTATAGGCTTCACCTGGTCTATTCCTACTTAGATGGGTCTGGTGGCTAAATAAGGATTATGTTCTTGGACACCATCCAACCCCGATTACTCAAAAACAAGCTCAACGGGACGGGGGTTGATTCTTCCTAACTGTGTAACACCTCGACCAATGGCGGTGTATCCTAACAGAATAAATGTCTTGCCCGTTGACAACACCTCATCGTTTTTGACTCGTCTTTTTATTTAAATTATTCATTTTACTTGAATTAATTCTGATTGTGACTGTATATATGGGCGAGCTGCTGGGCAACTCAATTTCCCCAAGGGGCTGTATAAAGTATCTATCTATCTTTTTATCTATCTATCCATCCATCCCTCTGGACAGTGTGTACCGTTTGTGTTGATAGCTGATGACCATAGTGTGTAACGTTTGTGTCTAAAGCTACTGATGACAGTGTGTAAAGTGTGTGTTTATAGCTGCTGATGGCAATGTGTAATGGTTGTGTTTATAACTGCTGTTGGTGGTGTGTATCGTTTGTGTTTATAGCTGTTGATGACTATGTGCAATGTTTGTTTATCATTTACACCGCTGACATGAGTGATCACAGTTAAGAGTCACGCAGTAACCACGGTAACACCAATTGTGTGACATCTGTCGTCTGAGTGTAAAAACCCAGCGCTTAACTATTTTTAACTGTGTTGGACTCGGGTTGGGTTGGGTTGGGGCCAGTCTCGGTTACAGTCTCTCGGGTCGAGCTTGGACAGAGAAACGCCATCCTAGCTGCAGCTGCAGGGACGTCCCTGAAAAAGACATCTGGATGGCAGCAGATGTTCGTACCTCCTGGGCAGTAAAACACCCCCATAGCTCCCAGATGTGACAGTAACCCGTGGGCAGTTCGACCCACATACCATCACAGATTACAACAATCTGACGGTCCCTTTGCTCCATGAGACGTCCATGAATTCCAGATACTGTCTGAAGTGTTAACTCATTAGACCAAAGGACACTTTTCAACTCTGGTCAGTCCATGCCCGATGAGTTTGGTTCCGGTTGGTGTGGTTTCAGGATGTTGTTGATGGATGGCGTGTTTATGGTAGTCTCAACCCTATCAGTAAATGGATCGGCGGGCTGTTTTGACTGACAGCAGTTCACTAATGTGTTCATTTGCTTTGGTTTTTCATGCAGGAGTCAAAGTTCATTCAGTGTTGGTTTACCCCTAAGACGCAAAGATCTCTCCAGACTCTCTGAATCTGTTGGCTAATATTATGTTATACTCTCTCATCTATGCTGTGAATAACTGAACCTTTTTCCAGGACGCATTTTCATTGCCAATCCTGATACCATCACTCGATACCCATGATCCTCTTCACATGTGGAATGGTCCTATGAGGTGTTTTTTCGAGGATTCACAACTTTTCTTATCTTTTCTTGCCCCTGTCAAACTTCAGAATATCTATACGCAGGAAGTGATGACAGTCTTTAGTATTTCGGAGTCCGGGGTAGCGGAGAAACAGTGTAAGAAGCAGGACGTGGCGTTCAGGTCCATGTCACTGATCCTCTTGTTTAGGTTTTAGATCAGGTTGCGACTCACCTTGTTTACTCCCAGAAGTAGTGCAGATACCATATAGTTTCGTTCTTCAGCTGCGGGCCGAACAGTGGGTTGACCTGGGCCAGAATGGCTATCAGCCAACTAAATACAGAGAAAGAGAGAGGGGGGGGGGGGCAATCAACAGGAGGTACAATCTTTCTCTTCTAGGAACACTCATAGGAAATAAACAAACATTTCATGATGCTGTAAGTAGAATAACTATGAATAATAAGCAGAAGTCGACCATGGCTTCAAGTAGGCCTGTATACCGGCGGCTATTAAAAGATGAAAATATGAATATCATTTTTTTTTTTTAATGAAGGGGCTTTTTAGCGCTGGTTTCTCAGTCATGTTTTTTCTGTGTCTCCCTGGCTCCCGACAAAGTCACAGCGTAAACAACCGTTCGAACATGGTGTGTGATGTCATAGACCCTCGACCGGCGGACAACAGCGCTAGTGTCTGGAGTCTTTTGTCAAGAAGTCAGACTCGGTCAAAGAAAAGGCAGCGGGTGAAATACTTTATCCCCAGATAAAAACGGTAGCCCTCCACTCTGGGAATTCTTTAAGGACTACAAGAAAGACTTAATGCTCTTTTTGCTGAGATACGATTTTTTTTTTCGCGTGGTTGTTCGCATTATAATTTAAATGCGACCGCCACCAGACTCCAGTGCGAACAGTCTACGACCCTGAAGTGACGCGCGGCGATGCGCTCACGGAAGTAAATATGGATGCTACACGTGTCGGCGTGTGTGTCAATCATGAAGTTGTTGTGCAATGAGAGTCGACAAAGTTATGGGGAAGTGATAAAGGTAAGAAGAAAATTAAGAAAAAATGAGAACCCAAATTTTCAATGACGTAAAAGTCGGACGAAATGCGACGTGACCCTTCAGACTGAGGACTCTTTGAAAAATGTCACCATCATAATAATTTCGCTTACGTCGAGAGAGTAAGTTGTAACGATGGCAATAAGCATGTTAGGGTATGAGTGGGCTTACAACGTGTAGCTTAGATAGTGAATAACAAGCTGATAGCTAACTAGCCAATGAGTGTGCTAACATTAGCAAATTGCTAGGGGACAAACTTTAAAACACGCATGACAAACTCGAGGCTCCTGGGCCTGCGAGACAAAAAGTAATTTGGAAAATAACCGGACGGCTGGTAAACAGGGCAAACAACACAGATACTACAAGTCCCAGAATGCACTGCAATAGCCAGCGAATCCACCAAGAGCACCAGCGTGAGCGAGCTCTCTGCTCCTCTGTTGTCAGATATCAGCGTTTATCCAGTCACTCGAATAAACTTTAGGCTCATCCGAAGCCCGGGAGGGGATATGGATGAGAGAAAAAAACGTCCAAGCGTTATTAGTAGGTTTCACACGCAGCTAAGTAAATAGAACGCAAGTTTTAATCAACTGGCGAGGTGCGTTCACGTCCTCCAGCTGTTCAACAGGTTTCAGTGCCGCTGCGTTAAAAACAAGAAAACACATTATGTCGCTTACATTTAATGTGAAATACTCCCGTAGACGATCAAGGGTCATCTAAAGTTCCCTTTTTCTTGATAACGGTTAATTAAAAACTAGCGATTATAAACAGATTGATTTTAGATGTAGCTGGTCGTTGATGCCTGCGAATGAAAACTTTTCATCGGAAAAGATTCTTATGAAACTCTGCTGACGGGGAGGGAGACATGGAAATGATGCTGATCTAGCTAGAATTTATCTATAATTCGATTAATGTCGTGTTTTCCTAGTGACCTTGAGATCAACACCGGATTCTCACGCAGGCGTTTCAATGAGCTACTTCCACAGTTAGGAAGTTGGCCCATCCTCGGTTCTGGTTGTTGTAGAACAATTTCCACCACTTAACGTCCAACAAAAGTCTGCTTAACTTCATTTCTCTGTGGTTCCAGCTTGCTGGCGGGGGAATCAGAAGGAGTTACGACGCCCTCTAGTGACGGGCATGAGAACCCTGAGGTCACGTCTCCACACACAGTTTCTTCTCTAGTACAGGTGGAACCGATGACCGCAAGAGTGAGAGTGAGCAGGAATGGTTTTTTCTGCTTCTATGTATTGGCCCTGTGATGGGCTGGCCAACCCTTCCTCTCGCCCGTCGTCAGTTGGGATAGGCTCCAGCCCCCACCACACTGTCAGGATGAGCAGTTACGGATAATGAATTAATGAATGAACGCTTCAACACAGTCATTAAGAACCAAAAAAAAATTGCCCCTCAGTGATGAAGATGTTTGCTTTAGGACAAATTATCCAATTTCATCCTGCAGAAATTCCCCCACAGATTGTGTGACGCTGAAAAAAAACAGCATTATGATGATTGAAAAATACATTGTTCTTCTTCCATCTAATAATAATAATAATAATAATAATAATAATACATTTAATTTATAACGCACTGGGTTTTCTGACACTCGGCTAGTAGAGCTTGCACAGACTTATTAAATGAATAACATGACGTTTCCCTGTATTTGGATTCTGCCAAAGACTTTTCTTCTTCTTCGTTTTTTTAAACGGCACAAAAACCCAACAACACTCACACGAGGAAGAATCGTGTCTCATCGCCCGCTCTGAATTCTGGAAGCTCCAGTGCTATTTTAATTACCGGGGAAAACGCACCCATCCTGTTCACCCAGCAGCGTGTTCTGTGGAAACACAGCCACTCTAATTGTTTTGAGGTCTCTGTGTCACGCTGCTCAGCTGTTAAATGCTACTTCCAACGCCGTCTAAATGCACTCCGACTTGGGGATGGAAGCTCCCCGCGCCTCCCCGGAATAACACCTTCACTTTAACGAGATCAAACAAGAGTTTGTCTGTACATTGTGCTCACCATGACACTAAAGCGGGTCAACAGACGTCGGGTTATAAGTGACGGCGTTGGTAACAAAAAACAAAAAAAACAAGCGGCTTTAAATCAAAGACGATTGTCACCAGCCTTAAAAAAAAGGTATAAAAAGGTATAAAGCCTTAAGGGATATTTCAATTTGCAATTGTGGATGTAATTATGCACAAATAGGGCTTTGACCAAATTCTCATATCACAAAATCAATTATTTTATATCCACATAAAGATAAACATTAGGGGATGGAGGAAAATAAATAATATGGTATCGTTTCGTGATATTGAATTGACACACAAATGACAAATTCTCTAAAATAAAATAAGAATGGAAATTTTTGGTACTAGAATAATATAGTCAACTGTTTTTCCAATCAATTCATTGGAAAAACCTTCTTACTTCCACTTAAAACTACCGTTAAACCTTTAAAACATTGAGAAAATGTCATCTTTAACGTCGCCATTCAAAATATTTATCCTCTACAGTTTGCCATGAAACAGACGTTAGACCTCGTGAACTCAGACATAAACATCAGGAAGTTGATGAAACAAAGACGGAGGAAACGGATATATTAAACAGACAAGCACGCCGCCACCATGAGGTAACGTTAGCCGTGGATATCAAAGCTAACGGGAAATAAGCGTCAACCGACGCTTGACAAAACTCCTCCCATTTTGTGTCGAGTTACGAAAACGACACAGTCTCTCACCTACTTCCTGTTGGGGACAGGAATGGCCAAGGAATCCCCGAAACAATGTTATCACACTACTTAAGTCACAATACAATATTAGTTATAGTTTGTGGTACAAACAATGTATTTCAACAAATTAGAAGAATTATTTCTAGGTTTTTTTCAACTGCAAATTATGTCAACAGAGGAAAATGCTTTTGGTGAATTTACCAATTAAGAATAATCCTAACTTTTCCCCATGAATCCCACAACCTTCAACTCAAGCAGCTTCGAATACAAATACTTTATTTGGCCATTAATTGACGTAGAGTCTGATCTACTTAAATAGCCCAGCCACAAAAGAGTCACATGTCTTGACCCTTCCCACAATGGGAAGAGTGATAAAGGAGACAGGTAGAAAGTTGCCTAGTGTGCCGTCCGGACGAAGGAAAGTAGAACAGGAGATTTAATGGTGGGATGCGGGAGGTTCAGGAGAGTATATGGAGAGAGTACTTTGTAGAACTGATGAAGCAAATGAGAGAGAGAGACGGAAGATCTGGGAAAGAGTATTGAAAGCTAGGTTCGGAAAAGTGGGTACAATTTGTAAACAGCAGTGTGGTTGTTTGGCAAAAAGAGAACTACAGATGAGATGTTTGCGTTGAGAGTGCTGATGGAGAAGTACGGAGAAGGTCCGAAGGAGTTGCAGCATTGCGTCTTTTTGTATTTAGAGAAAGCGTATGGCAGAATGCGGCGGGAGGTGTACAGTGGCAGTGACGGATGGGTTGAAGGTGGAGGTGGGAGTAAACCAAGGATCGGCTCAGTAACCCTTCCTGTTTGCTATGTTGATGGACAGTCTGACAGATGATGTCAGACAGGAGTCTCTGTGGACTATGATGTGGGTGGAGGACATTGTGATCTGTAGTGAGCGCAGGGAGCAAGTGGAAGAAAATACCATGGAGGAGGAGGTATGCGCTTGAGAGAGGAGGGATGAAGGTCAGTCACAGCAGAAATAGAATACATGCGAGTGATTGAAAGGGAGGCAGGAGGAATGGGGGGAGGGTGCAAGGAGTAAAGGGTGGAGAAGATGCAGGAGTTTAAGAGCTTGGGCTCAACTCATCAGAGCAATGGGGCGTATGGAAAAGAGGGGAAGAAGCAGGTGGAGTGGGTGGAGAAGAGTGTCAGGAGTTACCTGTGACAGAAGATGATGGAGACAGGGCTGGAGGTGTCATGAAGATGCTCGGACGGATGTTTTTTTGGTAGTGAGGAGGAAGGACAGGATTTGAAAGGAGGACATCAGAGGGACAGCCCAGGTTAGACGTCTCGGAGACAAAGTCAGAGACGACAGGCTGAGATGGTTTGCAACCGTGAAGAAGAGGAGGGATAGTGGATCCACTGGTGGAAGGATGCTGGAGGGGAAGGAGTATGCCAAAGAGGAGGTTTCTGGAGAGGACATGTAGTTGGTTGGTGTGACAGAGGAAGATGCAGAGGACAGGGCAAAATGGAAACAGATGATGAGCGGTGGCGACCCCTAAAGGGAACAGCCAAAACACGAAGAAGAATTGAAACGGCCTATGGAATTTGTTTTTTAATCCCAAAAAAGGCAAAGACAGATTTGCATATAACGATTCTGTTGCTTTGCTCAATGTACGCAAGGTGCCGACGAGAAGGGGTCTTCGTCGCGGCGCAGTTGTGCAATCTTTGTGTAAAAGAGCTTCAGTCACAGCCAGATGTAGTATTTACAGCGGCGGCACAAGAACACAGACAACAACACCTTCACGCAAGAGGAGAGAGTTCTTACTCACAATAAGTAACAGCAGACGGCGGTGAGGACGATGCTGGTGACTATCACTCTGTAAGAGAAAAAAAACAGGGAGCGTTACATTCACAGCGCTCGGCCCGTGTAACCACGATGAACATCACAGCTGTGTACCAATTACAACATCTTCATACTGAGACAATCAAATCTGAAAGAATGCGGTGGAAGAGACTTTAAAGAGCGAGAACACGCGCTGGAATGTTTTCATAAAACAGGAGCGGCGATACGTTTGCGGCCCAAAAGTAGTGGGAGAAGACTTTAGGGCTCCGTTGGACACATGTGCACAGAATCTATTAGGAGACATTATGTTTGAAGTGCTTTTGCGGTATTTCTGTTTGGGGTAGTTAAAAATTTGACGTCAACACAAAGGCAGATGTTTTCACTTGCCGTGGGGGGTTTTTTTGATACGAGGAGGTCAACAAAAGGAAAGAGGAAAAGAAGTGGACTTCGAAAGAAAACAATTGTGATGAACAGAGTCGGGAAGTTGACTTGGTTTCTGTCAACACCCAGGAGACTATTGGCAAGATCTATCGTGTCATTGTGATGCAGGAAAGTCCAGTTAAGGGGACTCCCCCTCACCCCTGAACCTTTTCCAAGCAGAACCAGAGAAGGTCGCAGTGAACTGCTGTAGAGGGAATACAATCTGAACGCTTGCAGCAACGAGGTCTTCAGATTTTCCCTTCTTTTGGTTTTGCTTTTCTTGTGCTAGATAAAGATTCTCCTCCTTTTTCCTTTTGGCTGTTCCCTTTTAGGGGTCACCACAGTGAATCATACGTTTCCATCTTGCCCTGGCCTTTGCATCTTTCTCTGCCACACCAAACAACAGCATATCCAATTTCACCACAATCCAGAAACCTCCTCTTTGGTCTTCCCCTTTTTGTCCTGCCTGGCATCTCCAGCATCCTTCTACCAGTAGATCCACCATCCCTCTTCTGTACATGTCCTAACCGTCTCGATCTGGCCTCTCTAACTTTACACATACAGGTTCTACCTTCCTCCGATGCTTATAGCCTTTCTACCTTGACTCTTAGATACAATATAAACCTAGTACATACATTAAGTTTCCACTCTCACCCCAACATTCCCGCCTTTTCTCATATCTCGCCGCCTTCAGGCACATTTCCACATTCTCAATCTTGTTTTTCATCGAGCAACCACAGCATAGCACCTTTTTGGTTACCAGTACCAGTATTGTTCTTCCTTTTGTCCAGCCACTCCTGTTTGGAAATCAGTTTTTCATATAGCAAAGGTTTTCCTGACACAACCTCCCACGCTAGCCTTCCATTGGCTTTTGACCCCTTCATCGCTAATTAGTCTGATCCTCCATTTCTCAAAATTTGGGATCTTCAAATTCATATTTGTCAGGTTTTTTTTAGAGGTCAAGTGTTTCTGTGTCTTTCTCACACCACAACCTTAAAACGTTAACGTCTTCTGTAGAATCAGTTTTAGATCCCATCAATTCTAGGCTTGTGTTTAAACATGGTGACCCGCTCCCTCTGGGGATATAAAGGACTAAGCTAGTGTTTATTATAAGTCGAGTATAGACTTAGTAAACATAGTTATGAATGTTATATTTCATTTACTCAAAGAGGTAGCCCTGACTTTTACACACTGCGCCTTTAAGGATGGAATCAATCTGCAGGTTGCAGTTATCTTAAGTTACGTTTTGCAAAATCACTGTTTTTTGCTATTCAAACTCTTATTTCATGATTTACTTACTGTAACCGGCTGACCAACAATATCATTTAACCATAATAACGTTATAATGCTTCATAATGATAAAATCGCTTGTTGGGATGATGGAGATGACGCAGAGGGCCTCCATCATGAGAGGCAACTGTAAACACTGACTAGATGTTTATATTGAGATATGTCCTTGTATTTTAACTTCATATCAGCCTCAACATTTTAACCAAAACGGAAAATTACGAAATTAACGGTAAATTGTGGACGTTAATTGCTGTCAATTAACGGCAGCTTAGACTACCTACCCCCGGTTGGGTCCTTTAGGGACTAAAATTGGCGCCAAGCCCCCAACGAGACCCCATAATATGGTGAAACAGATCATCGGGAGGGCGAAAGAGTGAGACACCATGGCTCAAATCCGCAGAAAACCGTGGGAAAAGATGAATTAATTCGGTATCCTCTTAAAGCGAATGCGTATCAATGGCTGTCGAGTCTACCCTTCGCTTCCGCAACGGTTCCGCCCCTTTAAGCCAATGCGGCATATCATTGGCCCATATTCAGCAAATACCGGTCAACGATTGGTTTAAACTTATACGTCAATCAGTTGTACAGAGGTTGTGATTGGTTGGATCTTAGTTTCACATGATGTTTTCTTGATTACTGCAATAAATCAGGTTAAAGGGTGAATGTAAACAAGAATAAATATATTTAAATCTTTAAATGTGAATGTAACTTAGATCATACGGGTCAAAAACGGGCTAGACATAACCGCACCGGCCCGCGGAACAGTTATGTGCCGCCCATGAGACAATATCTAAATTCTATAATAACTGGGACATTGCACCACGGATACTACAAGTACCAGAATGCAACTTTGCAACACAAATCTCAATTTTTTTGTTTTTAGATTGTTCTGAATTCTATAAGATGTTCTGGGTGCAGATAAATTAATATTAATAATCAAGAAATGTATTTATAATATCTTCAATTAAAAAAACGCGAATTCACACGTTTACATACCATTAATTAAATTGTATTATAGCTTTTATAGGAATATGTTTGTATTTGTATTTATTTTTATGACTCTTTGGTGTGTTTCTATTAATACTCTTTTGTTTTAAGAGCAACGTGAAGGTTCATTCAGGAGGTCCCAGAAGGTCCACAGGAAACCTCCAAGAAACTGCAGACCTCTCTCACCTCAATGAAGGTCAGAGGCTAAAATGGCATTGTGGGAGAACGGTGAGGAGAATGTCACTGCTGACCCAGAAGAACATTAAGGCTGTTCTGACTTTACCCACAACACAACTTGATGAACCTCAGAGCTTCTGGGAGAATCTTCTGATGTTGTGGAGATGATCTGCTGCTTCTGGAAACAAGACGATTCGCCATAATGGAGGGAAACATGAATTCTGACCTCCAGCAGAAGTTTCTGGAGGAGAATGCCGGGTCATCAGTCAGTAAATCCAGAAGTAAATGTCTCCTAGTCAAAGTCTGGAGTCCATCGAGATGCTGAGGTGACACCTTTAAAGATCGGACAGTCAGTTAAACTGTCTGTCTGTCTTTAACTTTAACTGTCTGTCTGTCTGTTTATAACTTTAACGGTCTGTCTGTCTGTAACTTTAACTGTCTGTCTTGTCTTTAACTTTGCTGTCTGTCTGTCTGTCTATAACTTAAACTGTCTGTCTGTCTGTAACTTTAACTGTCTGTCTGTCTGGAACTTTAACTGTGCTGCCTGTCTGTCTGTAACTTAAACTGTCTGTCTGTCTTTAACTTTAACTGTCTGTAACTTAAACTGTCTGTCTTCCTGGAACTTTAACTGTCTGTCTGTCTTTAACTTTAACTGTGCTGTCTGTCTGTCTGGAACTTAAACTGTCTGTCTGTCTGGAACTTAAACTGTCTGTCTGTCTGGAACTAAAACTGGGCTGCTGCCTGTCTTTGGTTCAGGACACTCTTGGAGAAGAGATATTTAATCTCAATGAGGTTTTCCTGGTTAAATAAAGGTTAAATAAAAAAATCGGTGTTAAACCTCCTTTCTAAATAAGGTGGTGGATGGTGCAGCGGTACCACCCAGTGGGCGAAGATGCATTCTGCATTATTTTCACAGTTTCTTGCAATCCCTGATTTTTCTCCATGTCCTGCTCAGATTTAATAATAATAATAATAATAATAATAGATTTCCACTGTTCTCCAGGTTAATTAGCTGCAGCCTGTTCTCCGGATATTTATACTGTCCCGCTTGATTTGTGGGAAAAGAATTAAGGTTCCGACATACTTGCAGTGAAGTATTGGAGTACTTTGGATCGACTTGAAAGACGTTACGGTATTTTGCTGCTGCAGGAGAAATGGTTTCCAGGAGCTCCTGGTGGAATGAGTGGCATGCACGCGCAGCAGCTTAGAGCCGCGTGCGTCGGCTTTAACGTCACTCAACCCGCAGCAGATGGAGGAGGAAGGAGAACGCATTCCTCTACAGTTTGTTTAACTTTTTCGAATCAACATGGCTGAAGCGGGCGGAGAGACAGCGCGGGGCAGGAAGGTGAGTTCACACACCTGAGGAACAGGAAGCAGGTGATTAAGCACTGGAGTGATGAGTTTTTTTCTACTTTTTTTATTTTTTATTTGATATATATATCTAGAGTGAGAGTTTGCTTTGAAGACGTGTTTTCTCACTTTTAAAAGATCTCAACGCCATCAAGCTGAGCGGAATGAAAGAACTTCCTGTCAGAGTTAGCAAAATAAAAGTACCATTTCCGGACGGAACAGATTTATTGCTGTCCTTAACTTTAACAGGAAGTTCAAACGTTCCTGTTAAAGAAGAAGAAGAGTTTTTTTTCTACTTTTTTTTTTAAATTTGAGATATATATCTAGAGTGAGAGTTGCTCTGAAGACGGGATTTCTCACTTTTAAAAGATCTCACCGCCATCAAGCTGAGCGGAATGAAAGAACTTACTGTCAGAGTTAGCAAAATAAAAGCAGCATTTCCAGACGGAACCGATTTATTAGTGTCCTTAAAGTTCATTTCACCTCACGGACATTACATATTATATAATATAAAGTATTTCCGTGCCACGCTTCATGGTATTTGAGGAAGAATACTTCCTCCCCTATTTCCTGATTGTCTCTAGGAATGTGGGTGTTCGAGTTTCTAAATGATCTTTTGAGACATAACCTTACCAGGGTTAATCTTTTCACCTGCCTTTGTTTCTCAGTCCGTCTGTCTTTTTGTTTGGAATTTTACCTAGAGGTAAGATCTAGCATATCCTACTGATTATTACATTTTGGTGATGTTACGTGTTTAGTAGCATTAAAAATAAAAACTTCCTTTGATTACTGTGATGTTCCTTTAAGGAGTTGGGGGTTCAGTTGGGCTGAGCAGAGACGCTGAAGTGGAGGGCGCAGGAGAGGAGCGGAACTACAGAGTATTTGAGAGATTTTCAGGGAGTTTGTCGTCAGATTTAGAGGCATTCATGGAGAGAATTGCATGAATTTATCACAAACCTTGGCTTCTGTTGTTCCTTTTCATGCTTTATTCTGCCGCAACAATGTCTGTTTAAGATAATGCTTCTCGCAAAGTTTCGGACTGTGGAGCAGAGAATGAAACAAGACTTGAAGAGAGGAAGGAACCAAACTAGGTTCAGAGGTGGGTTTTGGCCCTCGTTGGAGGTTTACACTCTCTGACCGCTTTTTCTGGTTTATTAATTTGTTTATTTAAAACCTTGGAAAAACACATTGAAGGATAACCCCTTTGAACCGTGCCAACGTACATACAGTCCAACAAACGCAAATAAAATAAATGAAAAAAGAGGATTCGATGACTCCGTCCGTCAAGGACTGCGTTTAATAAAGCTGCATGAGGAGCATCTCGAAGAGACAAAAAAAAAAAATCTCTGATTTCGAACCTTCATCCAAGATTCATACTTGCAGAGCTTACAATAAGTGAAACTTATAGATATAAGTTTCACATAAAAAAACAAACTGATAAACTCCAGCCCAGGGGCCGGACAGGTTCCAGGGCCTGGAAATGCAAACCTTTGAAAATTAGATTTGATTTTGACAAAAACATCCATTCTGTCTCCGTGGTAACGTCCAAAAACCCAACTCTTGTGAAAACGGTGATGTCACAGCCCCAGATTCAGACAGAGCAGCAGCAGAACCTGTGTTGAACCATGTGGTTCTGTTTGTCCTGCAGTCTCTTGAGTATATTAACGCTCCTCCTTTTGTTTTCTTCTTCTTTTTCTTCTTCTTCGTCATCCTCCTCCACCTCCCCCTTCAAAATACCCCTCAGATCTACTCATTGTGATTACATCATCATGTCATCTCGACCTCACAAAGGACGAGTTCATTATTGACAGGATCTCACTGTCAGTCTTCAGAGGTAGCTTTGTGGAGGCAGGTCCACTCAGAAGCAGTTCCTGAAAGTGGTTTCAGTCTTCAGGCAGCAAACCTCAGGAGAGGTGAAATGACGAAGATAGGAGTTCATCTGGACTGGGAAACCTTCTGTTGTTCCATCTGTCTGGATCTCCTGAAGGATCCAGTGACGACTTCCTGTGGACACAGCTTCTGCATGAAGTGTATGAACCGGACCTTTGACAACGAAGATGACATCTACAAGTGCCCTCACTGCAGGGAGGTCTTCCTGCGGAGGCCCGTCCTGCAGAAAAACGTCATGTTAGCCGCTTTGGTGGAAGAAATGAAGAGGACTGGACTCCAACATTCTCCTGCTGACCCCCGCTATGCTGGACCTGAAGAAGTGGCCTGTGATGTCTGCACCGGGAGAAAGCTCAGGGCCCGCAAGTTCTGTCTGGTCTGCCTGGTCTCCTACTGTGAGATACACCTCCAGAATCATTACGATGTAGCTCCATTAGAGAAGCACATGCTGGCGGAGCCCTCCGAGAAGCTCCAGGTTACGGTGCACCCTCGTCGTGATGAGGTGATGAAGATGTTTGGGTTCCACTGATCAGCAGTGGGAGGTTATTACTAGATATCCACGAAACGTCTGGGATCGTCACGTCGTGTTGACGCGAAGACTCAAAAACCATTTCATGGATGATTTTCAAACTTTATACCCAAATAGACATTAGTGTGAGGAAGAACTGGATTGATTGTGGGAGAGATCTGTTGAATATTTGTGACTCTAGGGGGATTTTTATATTCAATTTAGTCCAAATTTGTTCCACATGAATCGAATCAAGAAGATCAATCTTGTATGAATCTCTTCTGGAACTGTCTAACTAAAAACATACCGTGAAAATAAAGCAATCCATAATAATCCATCCAACTCCCGTAACCCACAGCATGTTATTTAACCGACCGCAAGGATTGAGACTTATTTGACCAACGGCTGGGAATTTATAGCTGAAAATCCACAAGTTTTCTCTTTAAAAAAGACTAAATCGGACAAACGGTTGAGAAATGATGGACAGAAAACTGTGATTTTTTAGATAAAGCTCCCCCTAGTGGTCGAAATATACAACTGACCGTTTCAGAAAATCAATCTAGTTCTTCCTCACACTGAAGTCTATGTGGGTATAAAAGTTGAAAATGATCCATGCGACTTTTAGAGTTGTTGCGTGAACACAAAGAATCTGTGGCAGACCATAATATCCCAGACTTTCCAGGGTTATAACGTGGATTTTGTATGACAGAATTTGCAAAATTTTTACAAAAGGTTTTTTGATACTGTAGATCACGGCAAATTATTGGGAAAACGTGTGAAGTTCTTGGGGGCGGAGCTAAAAAAACGGATTTCTCCGTTAGTGTCTGAGTTATTGCCAGCCTCTAAATCTACCGACAACTCCAACAAACTCTCTGAGTATCTCTCAAATCCTCGGAGAGTAGCCAGTCGTCTCCTGCTTCTTCCACTTCAGTGTCTCTAATCAGCCCACTGAGCAACCAGCTCAGCCGCGATCAGACTGTATTCTCCTCAGCCTTGTCGTGTGAACCCGGTCGATAATGTCCGGCATGAGACGATGAACGCAGAGCAGATTTTCAGATCAGGTTCAACCTAGCTTCAAGCTTTAGTCCAACTTCTACTGCTGGTTAACTTTTCATGCCACTATCCCAAGAGGATAAACCCGAGTGATCTTTATTACACCTAATCTTCACAACGATTACGTTGTTTCAAACGTTCTGATTATTATATCAGTTCTGGAATTGCAGAACCGATCCGGTAAAGTTGGACTTTTTTTTTCCTTCTTTTGTGTTCCTTTCAGAAATGGGAGATTCCACCAAAAACCGCGTCGGAGGAAAACGAAGCGAAGGTCGGTTCTTCTCACAGCCAAGCGAAGAAGAATCTCTTAAAAGTAACACACACATACACACACTCTTGGTTTTTATAAATCCGTCCTGTGAAAAAGGTATTAACTAAAAAAATCGGATTTGATGAAATTTGGGAATCTGGATCCAGTTTTTGTTGCATAACCCGAAACCGTAAGAACGACACTGCTGTTCAAAAATCTCCAGTAGCTCAGATCCGTCTAGATCAGATCTAGAAGTTACGGGATTCTGTTCTATGGAGTGATGAAACCAAACAGGAACTTTCTGAGTCTATGGATCAGCGGAACCTCTGTAGGAGGAAAGAATGAAGCAGACGCTGAGAAGAGCCTCCTACCCACAGTGAAGCGTGGAGGTGGATCAGTATAAACAAACTGTCGGTAAAATGAACAGGAGAAGAACCATAATATCGTTGTTTCTACGGAAACAGACTCTCGCGGTACGAGTCCGGAGCTGCTGCGAGGTTCTGCAGGGTTCTGGAGAGGAGGGTCATTAAGACTGGAAGACTAACCGCAGAGAGCAGAGAGTCACCCTGACGCCGGACTGAATAGATGAATTAGTCATTATAAAGTCATCATCATCATCATCATCGATTTCCAACGAACCGTGTTCCCTCAGAGTCGGTCCAGCAGAACGCTTTTTTCCCTCGATGTCATTTATTACAGAAATTCTGCTCGACTACGTACAATCAGATTATGGTCCGACCCAACAACCGTGGTAGCATCCTGTTTTTTCCGTTCCCCCCTCGGCCCTCACTTTCTCTCTCTCTCTCTCTCCATCAACTTCTCCCTCTCTCTCTCTCTTTCTGTCTCCCACTCTCAATCATCTTTTCTCCCTCTCTCTCCTCCTCCTTCCCTCTCTCTCTCTCCCTCCCTTCGCCAACTTCTCCCTCCCTCTCTCTCTCTTTCTGTCTCTCACTCTCAATCATCTTTTCTCCCTCTCTCTTTCCGTCTCTCTCCTTCTCTCCCTCTCTCTCTCTCCCTCCCTCCGTCAACGTTTCCCTCTCTCTCTCTTTCTGTCTCCCAATCTCAATCATCTTTACTCCCTCTCTCTCTATGTCAACTTCTCCCTCTCTCCCTCTCTGTCTCCTACTCTCAATCATCTTTTCTCCCTCTCTCTCTCTCTGCCTCTCTCCTTCTCTCCCTCTCCCTCCCTCCTTCAACTTCTCCCTCTCTCTCTCTCTTTCTCTCTCTTTCTGTCTCCCACTCTCCATCATCTTTTCTCCCTCTCTCTCTCTCTGGCTCTCTCCTTCTCTCCCTCTCTCCCTCTCCCCCCCTCCGTCAACTTCTCCCTCTCTCTCTCCCTCTCTCCTTCTCTCCCTCTGTGTCCCACTCTCCATCATCTTTGCTCCCTCTCCCCCTCTCTGTCTCTGTCCCTCTCAGTCACCTTCTCCCTCTTTCCCTCTCCCTCTCTCTCTCTCTCCCCTCCTCTCTCTCTCTCAATCGGTAAAGGTGGAAGTGTCCATCCTGATTTTGGATCTGCTCAAGGGGTTCCGCCTGTTAAAAGGCATTTTTCTTCTCTCCACTGTCTCCATGTTCTTGCTCCTGTTGAGTCGTTGGTTCCCTGTGGAAAGAAGAACTGGGTCCGGACCCGTTCTGTTTGGAGATAACATCTGTTGTGAACTGTTGCTGTGTAGATCAAAATGAGTTGAACGGAACGGATTTTCTGTATTCAAATGGACAAAGCGGCCGTCGCCGTCTCTTTTAGCAGAATCCCAGAGAAAGTTTCTGGTGGGATTTGAAGAAGGTGGTTGCACCAGGTGACCCCAGGAATGTCCCACAAATGGAGGTCATTGTGCGTGAGGTACGGTTTCCACAGGAAGTGGGTGTTTGTCAGTGAGTCAGGTCAGCAGCAGGCCGGAAGATGTAGGATTCTGTGAGGTGTGTGGAGGAAAAGAGAAGACACTGAATAATTTTGCTTCCGACTGTTTGTCCGTGTGAACAGACGATTCATTTCAGAGGTCACATCGTAGGTGGGCTGCATCCGGGGAAGAAGGTCAGCGTGATCGGTATCGTGGACTCTCATCCTGACAGGTAAGAACTCTCCTCCCGTCAGGATCAACACATTAAGTCTGACTGCGTTCATGGCTGAAACAGTCCAGGTTCATACAGGGAAACAGTCCAGGTTCATAGAGTGAAACAGTCCAGGTTCACACAGTGAAAAAGTCCAGGTTCATACAGTGAAACAGTCCAGGTTCATAGAGTGAAACAGTCCAGGTTCACACAGTGAAACAGTCCAGGTTCATAAAGTGAAACAGTCCAGGTTC
>VRLP01003374.1:0-45000 GCA_009660295.1 Lophius piscatorius
TGTGTGTGTGTGTGTGTGTGTGTGTGTGTGTGTGTGTGTGTGTGTGTGTGTGTGTGTGTGTGTGTGTGTGTGTGTGTGTGTGTGTGTGTGTGTGTGTATGTGTGAGTGTGTGTGTATGTGTGTGTGTGTGTATGTGTGTGAAAACATCCAGTTTTAATTAAAGTTCCTTCAACATTTATGAACGTTAAAGTCTGGGTTTAGCAGCAAAACGTTAACTGGACCTCTGATGAGAAGCGGTTCCGATCACGGCCAATAAAACGGTCCGAGAGTTTCCCCCGATGTTCCCTGACCAGAAGGAGGTGCATGGAGCAGATTGACTCCCCTGAAGAGGAAACTCAGGTTAGAGGAAGAACACGCCCACCATGACTCAGCATAAATGATCACACAGTGAATTACAATCTGACACCCCAACAGAACCGATACAAACATTCAGGGAATCAGAGGCAGAACCTCGGTTTGCTCCAAACGAGGAGTTTAACGGATCAACAAGCCGACGCCCAGAAAGTCCATTTTAAAGAAATCCGTTTCATGTCTTCCCTCGCTGACGAGATCCCGTCTTATCTCACTTCATCTCACAATCTTCCTCCGCTGGTGTCGTCTTCACATCAGATTCATCCTTTTCTTCTGAATCTAATGAAATCTTCCTCCTTCCTCGCCGTCGCATCTTTTTTTTTTTTAATCCGGCGGTCTCCGCCCCCTTTCATTCCTCCTCCATCCTCTTATCTCCTCTTTTGTTCCCTTCTGTGCCTCCTTTCTCTCTCCCTCTCTCTCCCACTCGCCCTCCTCTTCCTCCACGCTCTTCTCCTCTTAGCTGCTCTCCTTCCACGTCTCTCAGAGGCGTCGCCTTCATCTAGTGTTTAGAAAATAACCAGCAGCGGCGAGGAAAAATTCAAAACTCTGACTTTAACCACAAACAGCTGGTGTCAAATAAACGTCTTAAATGTTTTTATTTCATGGAACTCTCTCTTTGGGCTCCCAGGGACATCAAAGGAGGCTGCTGGACCTCAGATTCAGGGAGATGAGTGCAGGTTCTGGTCTGGTCATGGATCGGTGTGGCACCGGCGGGAGGGAGGAGTCAGTCTGATTGATGGACTTGGAGGAGACGCAGCATTGTGACTCGACAGAAACTGATGGTTCTGACGGTTTAAGGAGACGCCACCGGCGCCGCCGCCGCCTGCAGAGGTTTCCTGTTTTTCTTTCACGCCTCCTCCTCCTCCTCTTCCTCGAGTGTCTGTGCTTAATTACAGGAGCGTTGCCAACCATCACCACCACCATCCAGGCCCGGTTCCTGCCCAGAACACTGGCTGTGTTCTGTCTCTACAGATGATCCGTCCCCTTTGTGTTGTCCAGGTTGTAATTCCTGTTATCCTCTTCCTGCAGGTTCTGGCCCGCCTCCAGCTCCTGTTAGAACTCCCTGCTGCCTCCTCCACACTCTGACTTGGCACCAATCAGGGATCTGCTCACAGATCGGACCTCCCTGGCTTTCCTATAACTTGGCTCCCCACCAAGTTCTGCTCTGGCTTCCGCCCCGGCCCCCGGCCCCCGGCCCCGGCCCGGTCTCTGCTGCCCCTCTGCAGAGTTATTCCCCTCAGCCCAGCCGGTTTAGTAATAAAACAATGTCCAACATCGATCCTGCCTCCGGACCGGGTCGTGTTCTGAATTCTCTCCAGTTGGCGATGACGATTCACCGCCGCCGCCGCCGCCGCCGCAGATCCTTCATGTTAGCACCATAACTCAAAATCTCTTTCATGGATCATTTTCTGATTTTATACCCGGGTAGACCTTAGTGTGAGGAAGAACTGGAATGACTTGGGGAAAGTTTGGTTGTATATTTGTTATTTTCTGACAGAACAGGAAGTTTTCAGCTCAGAATGTTTCAACCGTTTCTTTGACTTTGGTTCCTATGAATCCACTTGAGTCCATTTCTATCTCTCTCCCTTGTCAATGTCAGATTTTGCTCACTAGGGGGAGCTTTTTATGAAACACTGTTTTTGGACATAATTTCCTAACCGTTGGTCCGAATAAGTCCAAATTCGGAGCCTGTGAATGGAGACGCGGAGTTCTATCATGTCTATGTAATATATTTTACTCTGATGGTTCATATTTTGGTCACTAGAGGGAGATTTGTTACAGAAACACAAAAAGATCATTCTCAAGAATTAACTCAAAAACTTTGTCATGGATTATTATGTAATTTTATACGCTGGTAGAACTTTGTGCGAGGAAGAACTGGATTGATTAAGGGAAAGGTCAGTTGTGTATTTCTGACACTAGGGGGCGCTTTATTTTCAGGAAAAATTTCGGGCAATAATTTCTCAACCGTTTAGAACCGCTCAACCGCCGTCTCAACCTCCACACGGCGCCCTCGCCGCCGTCTGCTGGAACGGCTTTCTGCGAGGATCAGGATGGATCTAATGTCGCGAGCAGCAGGCCCAGATTTCTCCATCGGATCGCTGAAGGTTAATGCCGCCGCCGCCGCCGCCACCGCTGAGCATTCAGGCCGTGATTATCGCAAACATTTTGCCCACTTTTCAAATCGGCTTCTGCAGATGCTGACGATTATCTGAAGGGATTTGGAAAACAAAAATTAGACGTAAAGAAGGAAGAGGAATTTCAGATTCAAGGTCTTTATGCTGTTCAAGGACAAAATCTGATCAAATATCAGAAAAGAATCGGTTCATTCAGCCGACGGTGATGAAATAGAACTTCGTCCGAGAGATTAATGGAAGATGATGTAATCCGTGGAGCCACTCTGGTAATCTGAGTTCTACAGGATTTAGTGAGCGGGTCAGATGATTTTAATTTTACTTAATTTTCAGAGAAGAGGCAAGTTTTTCAAAAGCTGGAATTTTCCTGTTTTGTTTTTTTTTTATCTTTTTGGGGTCTAATTATGTACTGTAAAAAATAAAATAAAAACTTAAATTAAATTAATTATTTGTGTCCAATGTATCAATAAACTTAATAAATATAATATGTTAATAAATATTAAATAATTTAATTTAGTTACCAGTGGAAGTTAGTTTGTTTTTTATAAATGCCAACATTTTATTTTTTTTACAGTGTTTAATATTTGTCTTAAAATGCTGCAGGAAGAGACTAATTTTAGATGTATGCACTGATAATAAACAAATAGTATATTTACTGGTTTATATTTTAGTTTTTTTGAAGGTAAAATCATTTAAAAAAAAAAAAAAAAAGTTTTTTGAAAGAAATTTCAAAAATATTTCCAAAAGTGTTTAATTTTTTTTGGTTGAAGAACGTGTTCAGCTGGTATCCTATAAACCAATGACTTAAATTCAGGTCGGTAACTCCAACATCAACCAGAGAGAGAGAGAGAGAGAGAGAGTTTAGGAGGCCATAACTTGTCAAACCTGTCAATCCTGCCCCTTGGCCAATCAGAAGCTCCCCCTCATGACTGGACAGTTACCTCACTCCCTTTCTGACAGGAGGTTCCACTCCTTTTTTCGCCAGAAGTCCCTCCTGTCCTTTTGGGCAGGGCATCCTGCCTCTTTTGTTCGCTTGAAGTCCTTCCTTTCGACAGGAATTCCCCGACCCTTACATTCCTGGAAGTCCTGCAATTTATTGAGAAAGTCCCGCCTTTTGTCGGTCGACCCGGATTGATTTTGATTTTGTTGGTTTTGTACAGGTCAGTCCATCCTCTTCATATCCATGCTATTATTTGATTCAAATATTGTTGTAAAAAAATAAATACATTTAAAAAAAAATCCCCTTTTGTTTGTTGTTGCTTCAAACATAAAATAAATCAATCAATTAAAAAAGATTAAAATAAAAACCTATAATTCTCCCCCTAATGTTGGAAATATAAAACTTACCTTTCCCAAAATGAGTCCACTTCTTCCTCACACTAAGATCTACATGGATATAAAATTTGAAAATGATTCATCAACTAGTTTTTGAGTTATCGCGATAACACGAAGGATCTACCCCGGATAGATAAAATAAAGTAAATCTCAAATTAAATGTATAGTTTGAAGAGGACGTTATATTTCACTGTAGCACAAAGACATCAAAGTAAACCTAAACTCTAAAAAAAACGTCTTTGTGTCACAAACTCATCGAGGGAATCTCACTTTTCCTGCCTCCTTCTCCTTCCTCCTTCCTGCGTTCTGGAGATTGATGGGCCGCCAAGGTTGGTTTTTTTTATTTCACAGCATCAGCATCTGATACCTGAGGTCCAATTCCACTCCTCCATTCAGCGCCATCGGTTCCGTAAAACTTTTACGGCCGTTTCCTTAAAAACGCACCAGCAATCTTTAAGAAGTGTCTCGTCCCTTAAACGACACAATCTTACAGAAACCGGCGTTTCTGCTTCAACTGCTGGCTGATTCGTCAACGTGAGAACCAAAAATAGACATACGCCCATGGAGAGGAGAAAAGAAACAAAAACCCGCACAGATTTTAAAAACATGGGGATGATCTAACAAACAAACACAGACGCACGTCAACGGGAGGACAGGCAGAAAATAAACACATGTTTATTCGCGACGTGCCGCCATTTGTTCGCACGTCAAGACGAGGTGTTTGCAGTCAGATTAAGACAGACGTGGGAGCGGATATCAAACCGCTAAGCTGCGTTTGTTGTAAACATGTCGAGATTCTGCACAAGATAACGCTGGAAAATGGACCAGCGCACATAAGAGGAGAAGACAATACGGTTTGGGAAAAAAAAAAAAAAAAAAACGTGTCGCCTCTGAAAACCAACGAGGAAGTAGATGAAGAACACGCTGCCGCTGGAAACGCGTCTGATGTTTTGACAATGCTGGTCGCCACGGCGCCGGGACACGACCAGGGTTGGGAGAAGTTGGCGCCACATCCTGGCACCTGTGATCCACCTGGAGTTCTGCTACTACATATACCTGAGTTTTTTTTAAGTCCATCTCCTCAATTTTCAGAGATAAAAACTTAAAATTGTCAAATGTTGATCCGATTTTCTGTTTTTGAAACCTGAAGTAGAACTTTACGAATCCCCGATTGAACGGATGATGGATGGATGGATGAATGGATGGATGGATGGATGGACAGACGGATGGATGAATGGATGAATGGATGAATGGATGGATGAATGGATGGATGAATGGATGAATGGATGAGTGGATAGATATAAAATACATCATATATTTAAAACACTTAACATTAGAGAATATCCTTTATGAATAATAAGACTATATATATTTCCACGTCATACTTTGTGTTTTTGTGTGACAGTTATCCTGGACTTAGATCAGACCCGGTTAGAAGAACTCCCAGAACTCACTGAGTGATCCAGGACCAGGGACTTCACTACTCACTGTGACCAGCAGGGGGCAGCATCACCTCACAAAAACACAAGGACAGGCAGGAGGACAACCTCAGAAGGTCGAGAAAATATATAAAATATATTAATATATAATTTATCTGATGATACATCTGAAATCAGTTTTTATTTCTTTTTAAAGGTATGACCTATTTTTTTCAGAATCCCCGCTGATGTTCTCTGAACCCAAGTTGACCTGTTTCACCTGGACTAACAGGATGAGGCGGTTTAATGGTTTAGCAGACTGGAGGTAAAGACTGTCGTTCCAGAATATGCAGACAGATCAGAAAACATCTTTGCACGGGGAAAAAAAACCCATAAAAAACGCCTGTGGCTTCTGGACTTCTGCTTTCGCGAGTCGCTCCCGGACCGATCCGTCATGTTCTCGTGTCATTTTTCACCACACTGAGTGAGATTGTGTTGGTCTGGATTTTCTGCCTGACTTTACACGGCCGCAGATTTTTGACATCGTCACATGACCCAGTTCTTTTAGTCACACTGTAAAAAAAATTTTTTTTTAAATCTTTATTTAAAAAATCAATGTGATCCATCTTCTCGGTTTCAGAGATCTTCTCTGCCCTCATTCTTATATTTAGCCCGGCTGAAAGGTGAATGACCTCGTCTGTTTGGCAGCCTTCAGGCCAACTGACATGTTTTTGCACATTTTGTTGAAATAGTTCTGCTCCGGCATGGAGATGTTTGGCCAAAGATGTTCTTCTTACAGCCGCTGTGTGCTCGCAGCTATTCATGACACCCTGTCGGAACATCAGCTGCAGGAAACAGGTCGGGCAGGTGATGCACCTGCGGGCCTCTGCGGCACCGGCGGGAACCTTCTCCTCCTCGTACGACGAGTGTTCCGCCGAGAGCCCAGTCCGACCAGTCGGGCTTTCAGAGCCGAGCTCCGCCTCAGACGGAGAGGAAATGGATCTCAGAAGAGGAAGCGAGGGCCCCCTCGGTGAGTCGGAGAGGAAGGTTCCAGAGGGAGGAAAGAATGCAAATCAAATCAAAAGCCCGCCTGGAACATGATGTTCTGTACATAAACACACTTGAGCCGACACGCCCGCCTCTCTTCTCTGATTGTCTCCGTTCATATGTGCAGAGGGATGGTTGCTCCTGTTTGGCAACCTGGTTGCCGCGCAATTTGCCCCCTAGAGCAGCTGCTGCATGTTGATGCAGTTACTCTGCGAGCGTCAGAGACGATCATCAGACATCTGCGCCTCATTAAAATCACCTCTAATGACACCAGGCGAACGTGCCGGTCCATAAGTCTTCCTCCAAACATTCCTGCAGAATGAGGACACAGTGTTTAATATTTAAAAAAAAAAAGGAACATTGCAACATTTTCGGTTATCAGCCTCAAGACAAAGAGTCAGAGGGGTGGAAATCATTCGGATCGCGCAATGTGCCAGAAATTAGTCGGTGACCCGCAGCTGCAGAACTCAGCTTCTCCACAATCTGACTACCAATCAGAAAACGGCCTCTTCTTCCAGAACATTTTCTTTCCCTGTGTCTCAGCTGCTTGATCAGGATTAAGAAGAGTTTTCACAAAAGAACTGTGATGAACCATCTTATAGAAAACTAGAAGAAGCACTCAGATATCGCAAACCTCCACCAAGACCCAACAGAACCGAAGGTTCAGGAAAACGTCCTGCAGATTCCTCCGTTAATATATGAGTTATTGCCAGCCTCTAAATAGCAATAACTCATATGGTTCATACAGTGAAACAGTCCAGGTTCACAAGGTGAAACAGTCCAGGTTCATACGGTGAAACAGTCCAGGTTCACACGGTGAAACAGTCCAGGTTCATACAGTGAAACAGTCCAGGTTCATACGGTGAAACAGTCCAGGTTCACACGGTGAAACAGTCCAGGTTCATACAGTGAAACAGTCCAGGTTCATACAGGAGCCTAAATTTCACCATCATACACACATTATAATTTCTTTAGACGAGTTAACTATAACCTGAGTTAACTATAACCTGAGTTATAGTAAACACTCGTGTTAGCTAGTCATATTAATGTCGTTGCAATGGGAACCGGTTCCTCGTCTCACATCGTTACACGACTCTCTCTGAGTGACTGTATCTGTTTGTTGTTTTTGTTATCACCTTTGAACATCCCTGACTGAGGATGTGATGACACCAGCGGCACGACGCTCTTAGCCCTCACATGCCTCGGGGTTTGTCTGTTGTGCCTGTTGTCAGGTAGAGTGCGCCAAAACGAATGCCATACCCGTCATACTGTAAATCAGGTGTAACTACGGTTACTGTAAAAAAAAAAACACGCATATTAATGAGCTTCACTACACTGCAAAATAACTGCAACACAGAAAGGCCCCAAGTCCATTATAAAAACATTCCATTTGGATTTATCATGCTAAGCTACATTAGCCATCCACTGGTGGTGGCAACAAATCTCTTTGTAACACGTTACAGACATCAAAGCCATGAAGTTGAATGTGGCATACACATCAAAGCTGCCAGATCACAAGTCGAAGACAACGGAGACGTCAATCAAAGACATCAAAGACATCAAAGGCATCAAGTCAAATGGGAAATACATCTAAGACATCAAATTACATATCATAAAGACATCACATTACATATCATAAAGACATCAAAGTTACCTGAGACATCAAAGACTTCCATCTCACATGTCAAAGTCAACAAAGACATCAAGTTACATGTCAGAAAGACATCAAAGTCAACAAAAGCTGTCCTAGTCCATCACATCGACCCCGTTTGAGTTTATTTTAAATGACCATGCTAAGCTAAGTCAGCCATCTGCGGGTGCTAGCATAGCTCTCAGTGCGCAGACATGAACACTAGATGCACGTTGGTCGTATTGATCGTCCGACTCTGAGCGACAAGATCGAGTCCCCTCCAAATGTCCAGCTTTCCTTTTATGGCCGTCTCTCTCCGTCAGACATCACTTTAAAGGAATGAACGGCGAAGCAGCCAATCCATTATTCCTCCGGCGCTGCAGCGGCGAGCGAGCCTGAGAGGTCCCTCGCCTCGTGTTGTTTATGTTAAACCCTGCTGATGGAGTCGTAGCGACGCAGCGATGATTCATCGGACCGGAAAAAAACATCTCACCTCCACGGCTCAGGAGAGGTTCTGTATCAGGGTTCCTCTCAACGGCCAAAGCGCCCTGATGTCCTGAAGCGGCGTCCAACGTCTCAAACGGATGGTTTCACAAAGGTTACCATGACAGAATGAGTCCAAACTGTGAAAATATTCCCGGTTAAACAGTATCAGGATCATTCAGTGCCTTCAGAACCTTTGGATCTGGGACGGCTAGAGAGAACTTGATGTCGCGTTGAAGGTTCCCAAGAGTCTTCCTGGAGCCGACCGCCCAGTCATCGGAGAAGAACCACTCCGCGTCCACTGATCTGGATGATCATACTCTTTGTGGGTATGAAATTCTAAATAAAAAAATAATATGAGTATTATATCATATCATCTCACACTATCAACATGGCAAAATTAACATTGCTAGTGCTACAAGTGCTACAAAGGGAAAGCAGATAAAAGCATCGATAAAAAATGAAATAATAACTATATAAAAACATGACCAAAAAGCAGCAATGTTAATTAAAGTTATAGGTTCTGCTAAAAAGGAAAGTTTTAAATCCTTTTTTAAATGTGTCAGTTGTCTGTGGAGCCCTCACATGGTCAGGGAGGACATTCCACAGACGAGGGGCAGCAGAACAGAAGGCCCGATCACCCATGGTGCTGAGCTTAGTCCGGGGGAGGAGGAGGCGGTATGAGTGGGTAGAGCGGAGGGATGGTGTTGAGGTCAGTGGGGTGAGTAGTTCTTTCAGGTAGGGGGGTGCGTTACCATGGTTACACTGGTGGGTGAGGAGAGAGATCTTATAATCAACCCTGGTGGAGATATAAGAGGAAATAAGAAGAACCTCCAACCCTTCTGACAAACACAGCAGGAGATTCATGGCCCGCATCTCGAGGAGGAAGGAACTGAAATGAAATGAAAATCAGATGTTTTCGGGGTGTGTTAGCTGCAGGCTAAAAGAAATAAATCACGGGTGTAAACAAAAGGAGAAAGGCTTTTGAATAATTTGCCGTACAGGAACCTCTCCAACCACGTTTCTTCACACGTGCCGCCGGCAGATGGTCGTGGATGTGGGGCAGACGAGTCAAAGTGAAACAACTGAGTCACACTGAGGATGAAGTTTGGCGAAATTCTCACTTCATTTATGACTCTCTGCTTTCAGGGTCTCATTCCACATATGAGGAGAGTTAACGGCTGCATCGCTCAGGCATGTTTGTTTAATGTCTTTAAGTTGTCATTCAAAACAAGCTATTCTCAGCTATTCTCTGTCCAGTAAATGTTTTTCACTTCCTCCTCCTCCTCCTCTTCTCACTCTGTTTTTTTTCTATTTTTAACGAGTATCTCGTTTCTCAACTTCAACAGCATTTAATGCAAATCAGGCGTCGGAATGTTGTTGTTGACTTGGTCGAGTCGACTCTGCTGTCAGTTAAAGTAACAATTTACAAAAACTATTTCTAGCAAAAATAGAACAAAGGAAAGTGAAGAAACTTTCATATCAAACGAGTAATTGGCTCAAAGAGCGGAATCTGCAACCATGGCGACGTGGTTGTTCCCAAAACATCAAAGCCGTAAAGTAACGCCAGATGCAACATGTTAGAAATGTTACTACGAGATCCAGTTCAGTCCAGGTTCACACAGTGAAACACTCCAGGTTCACACAGTGAAACAGTCCAGGTTCACACAGTGAAACACTCCAGGTTCACACAGTGAAACAGTCCAGGTTCATTAATTTAAACAGTCCAGGTTCACACAGTGAAACACTCCAGGTTCACACAGTGAAACAGTCCAGGTTCATTCATTTAAACAGTCCAGGTTCATACAGTGAAACAGTCCGGGTTCATTCAGTGAAACAGTCCGGGTTCATTTAGTGAAACAGTCCAGGTTCACACAGTGAAACAGTCCAGGTTCATTAATTTAAACAGTCCAGGTTCACACAGTGAAACAGTCCAGGTTCATTAATTTAAACAGTCCAGGTTCATACAGTGAAACAGTCCAGGTTCACACAGTGAAACCACTGAAGAATATTTTTGTGTTCGTCTGTAACATGAGAATCTTTATGATCTGAGCTCACAGTCAGAAAGTCCAGATCAAATATTAATCCAGACTCTGGTGGAGTATAATCCCACATTCCTGCTTCAAATGTTTTCAGAGAGTCAGCAGAAACTTTCTTGCGTCTTAAAGGACCACCGGGACGAACGCGGAGGCGTGGGAGGAGTTGGATTTGAAGCTCTGCTCCTTCTTCATGTCGTAAACATTTGTTTGTTTCTGTTATTGTGGTTCTGTGGTTCTGTGGTTCTGTGGTCCGGCGTCATAAAAATGTGTCACACTTGAGCAGAATCGATTGATTGTGGCAGAGTTGCACTTTGGCTGAAAGAGAGGAGGTCAAACAGGACAAGGTCTGTCGGCGCTCACCTCCCCGGTAAATAATCAACCGTCATTCCGGCGCCGAGGATTTCAGTAAACCACGACGATTCTTCGGCGACTCATCGGCTCAGTCCGACCTCTCTTCAGAACCGATGCTTCTCATTCCCATCTGGTGTTTAGATTGTTGTTAGGGTTCTGTTTATAAACACAACACAATAGTATTTAAGTTCATATGTGGGTTTAAGTAAACTAGATTTGAAGCTCCGCCTCTGAAAGTTCTAGATGGAGATTCAGACGTCGTCAGACATCCATCATAAAATACTTCAACATAGTGGAATATAACGATAAATCTGTGAACTTCACCCACACACACACACACACACTCATGTGTACACACACACTCACACACACGTGTAAACACACACACATGTAGACACACACACAGCCACACATGCACACACACACGTACACACACACATGTACACACACACACACACATGTACACACACACTCACACACACACACATGTGTACACACACACACTCACACACACACACACATGTGTACACACACACACTCACACACACACACTCACACACACACACACACATGTGTACACACACACACGTCTAGGAAACAAATACACACTGGATAAAAGTAGAAACCCTGAGTTAATAAAATATATGTTAATGAAGAATATTAACAGGGAAATAAATAAAATTGTGGTCATAATTAAAGATATTTACAAGAGGAAGACAAAGATGACTCCTACTGCTTTTCTCATTCATATTGACAGTAACCATCATCCTCATCATCATCACTATAATCATAAGAAATAACTTTAAAAAGTTACTTTTTGCACAATGAAAACTGTCGGACAATGAATTTATCAGCCAAAACATTACAACCACTGACGTGTGAAGTCAAACTTACATTGATTATTTCGTTACCATGGTTACTTGTCCGTGGCTTGGATGTTTGAAGAAAGAAGGACGGAAAGCCCAAACGATAAGAACGACTTTTAAAAAAGGAACAAATGGCGATTGGCTAGACATCTGGGTCGGAGCATCTCCAGAACCGCAAGACTTGTTGGTCCGTTCCTGGTCTGCAGTGGTTAGAAGCTCCCAAAGCGGTCTGAAGATCATCACGGTAACCTAAAGTCACGTTGTTGCATCATGGGTAAGAAAAAAGACTAGCCCTTGTCCGATCCGACAGAAGAGCTAATGTTGCAAAATCTATAGAAAAAGTTGCTGCCGGTGTCAGAACAGTTCTGGTGGCTAAGGAGGGCCGAGGACCAATACAGTTTAGGTGGTTTTAATGTTTTGGCTGATCGGTGTACAAGCGTGAATGCACTTTCATCTATTTATAGGATCAACCTGATGACATCATGCAGAACCCAGAATTCAACATCTTAACTTTTACAAGATCCAATCGAGTCGACCCGACCCGACAGGATCTAGGCTCCGCCCCCGTTTTCTCTCCTAATGAATGAAATACGTTTATTTTTTTAACTCATATCTTATACTTTTTCCCCCACAGTTTGGCGATTGAGACCTTTGGTTCCTGCTTTAATCACCGTCCGTCCGTTGGGTCGGCGCCAGAGGTGATACGTGCTGGAAGGCGTGACCTCTAAATCATTAACCTCAGAGTGTCAGAGAGTTACAGGGAACAACAATTTACCCGACCGCAGGTCCAACTCTTTCTGAAGAAGAACATTGAAACACGTAAAGATGTAAAACAAACGCCGTTTTGCAAAACGAGAAATGTCATGTCGGGTGTTTGTCATGGAACTAGTGGGAAATCACACCGGCAACTTTATTGTTGCTGTTAAAGCGGGTAAAATCCTCCCACCGTCAGAGGTTCTGTTTGAGGGATCAGTCGCATCGACTCTAGAACTCCGGAGCTGTTTCAGACTCAGTGCCTATTTGGAACCGGTTCTTTCTGTTTCCACAGCCAAAGAACTGGCTCCTGGCCAGGAAAAACTGGTACCAGACTGGAACCGAAAGCCTGCTGCTGTAGAAATAGGAACCGGTTCTGTCAGTGACTTGGTGCAGGGACCAACCAACCAATTTGTGACCACCATTTTTTTTCAAGACACAGATAGAGTAACCCAGTGTGAACATATAAACAGAACTCTGAGACTGGACCGAGTCTTTCATCTCTTCTGTCATCATTTCATCAACATTTGTGCACAGAACCACTAGAAAGTGTTACTGAGGTGTAATAACACTTCTCAGGTCTCTATGTCATAATGATGTGGCTCTAGTGTCTTTGAGATGTAAAGACATGGCTTTAGTGTCTCTAAGATGTAAAGACACTTCACAGGACTCTATGTCATAATGGTGGGGCTCTAGTGTCTTTGAGATGTAAAGACATGGCTTTAGTGTCTCTAAGATGTAAAGACACTTCACAGGACTCTATGTCATAATGGTGGGGCTCTAGTGTCTTTGAGATGTAAATACATGGCTTTAGTGTGTCTGAGATGTAAAGACATGACTTTAGTGCTTCTGAGATGTAATAACACTTCTCAGGACTCTATGTCATAATGGCGGGCTCTAGTGCCTCTCCAGCCAATGGAAAACCCAAACTGAGGTCAGTTGTGGAATCAAGACTGAACCAGGTCCATCATCAACATGGAACGACAGTTTGATGCAAAAGAGGCACGCGTGTGTCTCTGTTTCCAGCACACACACACACACACACACACACACACACACACACACACACACACACACACACACACGTGACGCTGACCAGCAGCTAAAAATGAATATAACCAAGAGGAAGTTAACCTTTAACTATGCTCCCATAACACATTTTGCAGAAACAGTACGTAACAAGGTCACACGTTCACAGCCACACAAGTACACACATTCACACCTACACACTCTCGGTTTTAACAAAGTTAAATTAAGGTGAGGAAGTTCTGGTTCGTTGGACTAAATCTTTAGGCCGTCTGCTTGTTGTCTGCTGGGGGGCGACTGAACTTAAATCACAAAAATATAGAACCGAGTCAGAAATATAAAAGTGTGTGACGAGATCAAACATCCTCGGCGTTCAGACAAAACATTATGACCACTCAGAGCGTTGAATCAGATGTTCGCCGATTTCTGACGCCACTGTTTAAAGGATATGATTCATCAGTTTCACAATGGTAATATCTTTGAAAATAATCAGCAACATTTCTTCTGCCCTTCTTCCCGCATGAGCGATGCTGGATGGGTTTTTCACACATTTCTATTTTCTAAGTCAAAAAAAAGGCTATTCCAGATGTATCCTCTCCCCCCAGCAACACTCTCCAGCTCATCCTGGGGGTGATCCTGAGGCGATCCCAGGCTGGATGAGAGATAAGGACTACTTGGGTCTCTTCCAAGATGTTTGACATGCTTAGAAAACCTCTGAAGGGAGGAGTCCCGATCTATCAAAAGAGGCTCCTCCCCCCTCCGACCAGCAGCTGTGAGCGCCGCACCTCATCTCCGGATTTACACTCCATGCATCAAAAACAATCAACACCGGATTTCAAACAATGTTAAGCCATCACCGACCGGTTCCTACAAAAGTATTTGTCTTTAACAACATTTATAAACGCTACACTAAAAAAATTATTCCTACAATTTGCCTTTTGCCGGATTGATTTTAAAATCTTCGGCCCTCGTTTGAGACAGTTGTTAAATCTAGTTTGAAGCGAACCAAAAAGTGAAAAAAAGAAGAAATCGCATTCCCCTTTAACTCTTTGATGTCCTGCTCATCTGTTTTTGGTTGAACACATTTTGAGTGAATATTTCTGATTGAAGAATGTGACTGAAAGTGTTTATGAAATAACACAGCCGTAGCATGAATACGCTAAAGAGTAAGGGTTCGAGGACGGAGCCCTGGGGGACGGAGCCCTGGGGGACACCGCCGGTCAAAAGGCGGCTTGTGAGAAGGTCCGATTCACTAAGAAAGACTTTTTTTGGAATTTTATTCTGTGTGAGGACTCACTAAACAGAATAATGTAACTTATATTCAAACAACTAAAGTTTGATAAGAGTCAAAAAACATGTTTTACCAAAACGGTTCAGAGATTTTAACTTCATGATGAAGACAAATTAGCTTATTTTTAAGGCTTGAGTTGACTAAAACAATGTGGAAAATTAAGAGTATCAAAGGTCACAGATTTTGTTTTTTTCTTAGTGAGGACCTTAATGGAATAATTATAAATAGAACATTTTAAAAAAAACAATCTTAATTTAGATCAAATCATTTTTCACGGCGTATAAACTGTATCTTCTACAACACGAGGACTACCCTCGACAGAGTTCTGAGGGTTTGAGCGTTCATGGACGGTACTTTGAAAGCAGGTTCTGTGAATAAAAGTGGACCCGGATGTCAGAGCCGAGTTCTGGTTGTTTATCTGCAGACTGGAAACATGCGTGGCCCCGCTGTGACGGCGCAGGATGGAAGAGGAAGGCCTTTGAGAGCCTCCACTGGTGACATCACGGGTGAAGATTTCCTGCGCAGCTTCTTTTGGTTTGCGTTCAGAACACGAGTCACGTTTGAATACAGTACATGCACAAGAACCGCTCTTCTTTCAGTTTGAGGTCGGCACGAGAAACCAGGAAACTACAGTGAAGTTTCCAGCCGTTGATATTAAACTTGTTTCGCTGCGGTTCTTTTTCCTCCCGTGTTTTTGTGATGCTTCAGGGAACGCTGTGTTCATATTGTGCAGCACCAGACCGCAGTGGCACGGGCTCACATGATGAGTTCGGGTCCCACCTGTGAGTCACGACCACAATCAGTCTGCGTCTGAGCGGAGAGAAGTCATCTCACGGATCGCTGCCGTACCTGTTTGGTGAAATAACGGCGTGTTTTTGCCGTCATCACTGCCGCCTGCTGTGTTTTTACATTTACCATCCTTCATGCGTCACTTTAAAGCAGCTCCAGGAACAAACAAACAGAACAGACACAAACACATCTGCACTCTCAAAAATGAAACAGGGGCGTCAATAAAACATTGTGCTTAGCTAAAATTAGCTTGTTTGTTTTTTCCTTCATTTCTCACATATGCCTTTTTTTTTTGTTTTTTTATTTGGCTCATTTTAAACCTTAAGGTAGCGCTGTGAGAAACGAGCGTTATAAGTCATTCAAATGGACTCTTCCACACAAAACGTTCAAAGGGTTGGTAACTTTTATGGAACAAAGTGAAGTACACGGACTGAAGTGTTGTTTATTTGAACGAGTCACTTCGGTTGGATTGAGTCACGTTAAGTACAATAAACTACATCAAACAACATAAATAAAGTGCAACTGTGTTGAGTAAATGCAACGCAACTGTTTTGAGTAAATGTAACGCGACTGTTGAGTAAATGCAACGCGACTGTGTTGAGTAATTGCAACGCGACTGTGTTGAGTAGATGTAGCGCGACTGTGTTGAGTAAATGCAACGCGACTGTGTTGAGTAAATGCAACGCAACTGTTTTGAGTAAATGTAACGCGACTGTTGAGTAAATGCAACGCGACTGTGTTGAGTAAATGCAACGCGACTGTGTTGAGTAAATGCAACGCGACTGTGTTGAGTAAATGTAATGCAACTGTGTTGAGTAAATGCAACGCGACTGTGTTGAGTAAATGTAATGCAACTGTGTTGAGTAAATGCAACGCGACTGTGTTGAGTAAATGCAACGCGACTGTGTTGAGTAAAAGTAACGCGACTGTGTTGAATAAAAGCAACGCGACTGTGTTGAGTAAATGTAACGCGACTGTGTTGAATAAAAGTAACGCGACTGTGTTGAGTAAATGTAACGCAACTGTGTTGAGTAAATGTAACGCGACTGTGTTGAGTAAATGCAACGCGACTGTTGAGTAAATGTAACGCGACTGTGTTGAGTAAATGCAACGCGACTGTTGAGTAAATGTAACACGACTGTGTTGAGTACATGCAATGCGACTGTGTTGAGTAAATGTAACACGACTGTGTTGAGTAAATGTAACGCGACTGTGTTGAGTAAATGCAACGCGACTGTGTTGAGTACATGCAACGCGACTGTGTTGAGTAAATGTAACGCGACTGTGTTGAATAAAAGTAACGCGACTGTGTTGAATAAAAGTAACGCGACTGTGTTCAGTAAATGTAACGCAACTGTGTTGAATAAAAGTAACGCGACTGTGTTGAGTAAATGTAACGCGACTGTGTTGAGTAAATGTAACGCGACTGTGTTGAGTAAATGCAACGCAACTGTGTTGAGTAAATGCAACGCGACTGTTGAGTAAATGTAACGCGACTGTGTTGAGTACATGCAATGCGACTGTGTTGAGTAAATGTAACACGACTGTGTTGAGTAAATGTAACGCGACTGTGTTGAGTAAATGCAACGCGACTGTGTCGAATAAAAGTAACACGACTGTGTTGAATAAAAGTAACGCAACTGTGTTGAGTAAATGTAACGCAACTGTGTTGAGTAAATGCAACGTAATGCAACTGTGTTGAGTAAATGCAACACAATGCAAATATATGTAAATGCAATTTACATATATTTGAAATTGTTGTGAAACATATTTAAAACACATAAAGTTTATTAGGGCCGTAACATAAATCTCTTCTTTATTTTTCTTTTGCTTTGCGTTCATGTTTCGATTACAAATATGTTTGTTATGTTCAAAGTATGTTATTTAAATGCAAGGAGGTTTTATGTTCAATTAAGATAAGACATGAATCCTTAAGTATTATAAGTTTAAATACATTTTTTTGAGTGAAAGTTGCACTGTTTGATAAAGTGATAATAAAGAGTATAGATCATTACATTTAACGTTGGACATCAAAGGAGAGCCCCTTCTTAGACATCTAAGGACCTTTGTGGATGACTGTGCAATAAGATATGAGGACATCCAGCTAGGATGTATTTTTTAATAGAATGTGGTGTTGATAATTGAGTGGAATCATTATTGGGAGTTGCACACACACACACACACACACACACACATGTTCACTGACTTGGCACAAAGTTGGAACATCACGATGTGTCACAGGAGGAAATAAATTGGTAGGTGTGTTGTTTGTGTACAAGTACATGTTATGAGTCACGGCTCCAAGATTCCTGAGGCGCTGATATCATCGGACCCAGAAGAGCTTTAGAAACTTTAGATGGAAAAAGATGACAACACACCTTCTTTAACTGGGATTATGACAGATTACAGCAAGACAATATAGGCAGAAATGCTACGTCATAAACATCCTGTGATCTGGCCGGTAAAAAAAACAACCATTTTTCTGCGCCGGAATAAATGAGCCTATTGAACACATGACTCTCAGGCGGCGGTCCGTGTGTGGGATCGGACATGTGGTTCGCTTAAATGGGATATTTGGTAAACGACACATTCAGATAATCTGACGAATCACGGCTGTGACTCTGTGCTGTTTGTGATTACATCAGCGTTCACGGTAAGGTCAGTGAACGCACCGCGGCTCCACTTCTTCTCCTCGCTGGTTTCAGTGCGTGGTTCATTCGGACCGCTGGGAATGGACCCAGAAAGAGGCAGTAATTTACTGTCAGTCCTGACGGAGCCGAGGGTAAACAGTGTGAAGGGGGGGATTAAGGGAAGTGGGGGTTCGGCGTCGCAGCCTCATTCTCACGCGAACCAAAGTGACACGTGTCCACGCTGGAGCAAGATCGGAAAGGAACCATGCGGTTCTCCAGAACAATTATTAAAATATAATAACTATTACGTACGATGGTTATTTGAAAATACAAAAAAAAAATAATAATAAGTCCTTAAGTCAATTTGACGCTCGGAAATTGTTTTGATTGGAATTATTTGTAATGACACCATAATATTTTAAATAATGATTAATGATATAAATAAAATAAAATAAAGGAAAATAATGACAAAAAATAAATAATAATCATTTTAATAATTCTCTATGTAGTACTTGAGTACTAACTTCACTGAAAAAAAGTATTTTCTGCATCCTGTATTTATACACACTCTCCCCCGACAATTCTAATTCTTTCATCATTTTATTAAAAATTATTTTGATTTCTCTTTTGAGTTTCTTTTCTGGAACATCTCTTTTGTTTTTAAGTTGTAAGTAATTCATTGTTTAAATCTTCTCTTGCTGTTGTATTTATATTATTTTTATATATACTCTTTATTATCTATATTTTGTACGTGTGACTGTATTTCTATAATGTATTTCTCTAATGTCTATAATTCTATAACTATATATACAGTACATATACAGTAAATATACAGTATATTTACAGTATAATTGTATATCTTATATACGTGTATTTCAACCTGCTGATGTAACAAGTGGGTTTAGATCAAAAATGTCTATCTGAGTCTCACTAAAAGACATTTAAGGGCAGAAAACTGTAAAATGTTCTTTAAATAAAGTTTGTTGGATTGATTCAGATTCCGTTGGTTTTTGTCGCGACTCTTTAATACTTCATTATTGAATAAAGTCTGATGCTTTGTGAACATTTGTATTTAGCAGTAAGAACGAGTACTGACCAGTAGAACAACAGGAAAAATGTGGGATTTCTCAATATTCCACGTGTTCGTTTTTTTTCGGAATAATTGGAAGTGGAAGAGTGGAATATTCCAAAGACGTCTGAGAGAATGAGGAAAGTAACGCCGAAACACATCATTCCTGTTCCTACGTTCTAAAAGTGGAAAATTAGTTTAGGAGAAAAAACACAACCACACAAATTATAATACAGTTCAGGCAGCTAAAGCTCAAAAGGTCAAAGGTTACCCAAAAACCTTTACTTCTTGTTTTTTTATTACGTAAAACAAGAGGTTTGTTTTAGTCACTCACTCTGTAAACTCACATTCTCGCCCACGACGCAACTAGATTGCAGTGAATCACTCAATTCGAGGATCTGCGTTCCGATGACATTGTGATGCAACTTTGGTTCCTGACATTGAAGGGTTTAGCAGCAGCCTCGTGGTCACGGTACTTTTTGTTTCACACCGTCGTGCCATTGGATGGGGTTGAGGGTTTTCCGGGGAGTCTTTCAGACTCCCACAGTATTAGCAATTAGAGGCCGATCCACGGCGATAGTTGTGACCGCGTTTATGAGATGAAACGTGAACGGGCTCAATCAGGTGACACATTTATGGACATATCTGTGTCACTGAACTTCAGCAGATTCCCAAATAAATAAAGTTTTCAAACTATTCCAACCAGCTCTTTCCTGCTATTCTCTCTCTCTCTTTCTCTCACTCGCTCTCTCGCTCTGTTCGAAGCTGCAGGAAGTAGCGGCCCTTCTGACTGATGAACAGCAAACATCAAACAAGGAAGTAGAAAAACAACGTACAGGACACAAAGGTTAAAGAGTCAGTTTTGACACAGAGAGCAGCTGAACACTGTTTGACTGACGTTTACATTTTCACCCTGCTGCATTTGTTTGAGAGCTACTTCCTGTTATCTATCCATCAGGGGGTTTCTCTGTCTGCTGCCCCCCACTCCCTGGTTTCTGTGTGAGAGTGTTTGTGTATGGAGGGGTGTCGTTCACTGGTGTGGGGATGGTCATTCAGACGTAAGCAGTCGTGGCCCATTTCGTTCCGCTGGGGAATTCAACCCGGCGAGTGGTGCTGGAGGGAGCATCGGGATCATGGTCCAATGTAGCGGCGCGGTCCAGTTCGGTTCAATGCGAACGACGGAACATCGACACATGTCAAGTTGAAGCCCCTGAGAAAATCCCGCCCCCCCCCCAACCAGTTTAGCCTTCAACGATTTCCTGAGTCTGGTCTCTATGTTTTCTTTTACGGAGAGTTTTCAGGCGCCGTTGTTTTTTTTTTGAGCCAAATAGTCAGAATGAGCCTCCATTTGTAAAAAAAGAACAACTATATAAGCTAAAGGAGAAACATGCCCCGCCCCCTCTGGATATATAATGAGCATTTTCCAAAATAATGCTAAAAATGAATAAATAAAAATGATATATATATTTTTTTCATATACATTTATTTTACTTTTTTCAGCTGATTATAAACCTGAGAATCAGTGTTATGATCATTTTATATATATATATATATAAATATATATGATATAATTATATTCTCGAAAAATCCGAATAGATCCTTCGTCATTTCATGAACCATTTTCAAATTCTCTACACGTATAAACCTTAGTGCGAGCAAGAACTGGATCGATTATTGTACAATATATGGATATTATTGTTTATGAAAAACATTTCGACGAGTTCCGTCAGGGGGATCGCTTATATAACGCAGGGGATTGGGGGCCTTTTTGGCGATATAGGTCTAGTAATTTTAAACGTTCTTTCACTGTGAGATTTTTTTTCGTTCCTCAACTTCCTCTGAGAACTCCGACTACCAACCCTCCTCAGCGAGGAAACGCTCAGGTCCGGCCTCGCGACCTCAGCATCGCCGCCCACTTCCTGCTGCATGAGTGACAATAAACTCTCTCCGCTGCAGTGCAGGAAGAGAATGGATGGAACTTCTGTAAGATCGTAAAAACGATATTCTTTTGCTCCGTGCGTGATGGGACTATAAAAGTATAAAAAAAAATTTTTAAAAAAAGGGAAATTCCAGCTTTTGAAATCTTTTTTCAAAAAAACCCAAAATATAAAGTAATGATAAATATTTGTTTTTTGTCGGTGCACTAATCTGACTTTGATTTGTTTCTGCAGGGTTTTAAGACAGAAGTTAGACACTGTAAAAAAAACAAAAAGAGAAATGTTGGTAAATTAATAAAAAAGCTTTTTTCAACTTAAATTTTTTAATTTTTGGGTGTTGGCAATGATAAGTTTTTACAACTTAAATGAATAGTTTAGACTCAAAAACACTTCATAAATGAAGTATTTAAGTATTAAATGAGTGAGTTGTACTCAAAAAGACTTCAAATACATTGAATTAAGGAAACTATTTAATGTCAGTTCTTTATTTTCATCAATAATTTCCTTTTTTCCATCTTTGGTAATTCTTTTAATCTCTGAAAATGAAGTCTATTTTTTACTTAAATGTTAGATTCAATAATCTTCATTTAATCGTTTGTTACCAGTGAACAAATGTTTTTATTTCTCATTTTACAGTTTCCCGCTGTTTCGGGTTTGGATTCAACAATCTCACGCTGATTTTTTTACAGCGTCGTATCGTTCCAGTTATTGAAGTCGGGGATGAAGATGTTAGGATTCTTCGCTCCAGTCGATACAGGATTTTCTTTTTTTTGCAGGAACGCCGCCGCATACCTGCATCACATGACTGTTTTTTTTTTCAATCTCTGCTGAATCAGAGATGTTGGAGATGAATCTGAGGGATGAGAGGGAAGGTCCGCTCCTCCGAGGTTCTACAGCTGCTGTCCTCATGTTTGTGAGTTCTGCTCCAACCAACATAGCATACATTCCCCAGTGACTCACCGACCGACCGTGTGTGTGTGTGTGTGTGTGTGTGTGTGTGAGTGTGAGTGTGTGTGTGTGTGTAGTCATACAAACAAGGCAATGACTCAGAGTCCATTATATAATTCTCTTTGCCCACCAACAGTTTGAGCTGTCAGTCAAAACACTCCTCCCGGCCCGACGGTTCTGGAGAACTTCTACCTTCTTGTGACTTTAGGTTCAGAATCCAGACAGAGAGAAAAAATGTTGTATTTATTCATTCCCCCTCAGGTTGTGTTTACCTGTAAACACATAATAATCGTTTACCTCGTTGTTTGGCCACACGGGCCAGCATGGAGATGAAACCAGGGCTCGGCTGCTCAAACCCACACAGGCACTAAAAAACACGGCGGCGCCTGCATCATTTCCTGCCACAAACTGAAAACAGGTTTTTTCACCTGCTGATGTCATGAGGCCTCGACTTGTTAAACCTTGAGCAACACAAAGCCACACCCTCGGACGTGTCTGCAGGAACGACCGCGGACGAATGTATAAAAGTGATTATATCTCTGTCCCGTTCGTTCCTCGGTTCTACCGGGTTTCCGTCTTTCCACACTCAGGCGTTCGACCCTGCTGTAAAAGTTTCCTGTCACTGTGAAAAATGATGACATTCAGGTTTTGCCTTTTGTTCCGAAGGGTTTTGGAGGTTTTTTTGTCGCATTCATGCGCTTGACAGGTTTCTCACAGCTTCTGTCAAGGTGCAAAAGTTCCAGCATCTTGACCCAGTTAGCGGCACAAAGGCGGTGATGATGCCTTCAATGTCTGTGTGAAGTATTGAGGACAACCCCGTAGAGAACAGAGAACAGAGGCCAGTATTTATCCTTGGGATTATTAATGAATAAACAAGTTACTTTGCGCCACATTCGCTGTCTGCCCTCAACAGATGCTGCTGGTTCTTGCATTCTTCTCCCGGCTCGGAAAGGGAATCCGGAACTTATTATGGAACACCAAAGTTCTAAAGAGGGAAAAAAAAAAAAATCTCATGCCTCAGCACAAATATGGACCTGGAAACAATCTGGAAGTCTTAAATCTGTAACTTTCCACGAGATCAAACGGCGGAGTAAAATAGCCGAGGATTCAACCGGGTCACAAGCCAGCGTACTTCCAGCGCCGGTTCCGAGCCCGGATGAATGGGGAGGGTTGGGTCAGGAGGGGCAATCGACGTCAAACCTATACCAAATCAGAACGGGGAAACTGGCTAGAAAGCTGGCCGATATGATGGAGATACACAGATACATAGGGGGAAAGGCAGCAAGGCTAGAAGCATTGGAGGAGGGTACAAGCTGTTTTGTAAAAGGAGGGATCGTGCATCTATTGCTAGGAGGATGCTGAAGATGGAGTTGCCCAGCAGGAGCAAAAGGGTATAAGACCAAAGAGGATTCTGGGTGTGGTGAGAGAGGACATGCAGCCCCTAAACGGAACAGCAGCGATGACACTGACTTATAATAGTTTATGAAGAAGGCGCTTTAAGAAACACCAGCATCGATTTTTACCGGGCCGTAAAGACCCAATAATTCTGCTCTGTGCAAGAACTGGGTCACATCTCAGCCCCGCGATGCACAAAAATCCTCCAACCGCTTAACAAGTCTCGGTTCTGGATCGACCCGTCTGCTTTCCGTCCGCGTTCCATCAATCCGTGAGTTAATTTGACTTTGTGGTTTGTTTTATGGAACCGCTGGGATTCAATATCGCTTCACATCAACAGGAGCGGAGCGGCCAGCGGAATCCGAGGAGCTTTCTCGGTGGGCCGCTCGATAACAAACCTCATAATATTAAATAAGAGATGAAAACTCATTTTTTATGTTCTGCGGTCGACGGGCCCATCGTGTTGAGTGGACTTTCTGACCTGTTAATATACATTCTTGTGGTCCGCAAGATATTTCAATATATTTCTACCTCAAAGCCAGTCATCATTGGTCCATGTGGTGAAGTCCCGCCCCCTTCTCATCACTGCTGTCAATCACACAATTCACCTTTGGTTAATTGTTAACATTACGTCTGATAAAAGAAGAAAAAGCAGAGCTGGTTCTGAAAATGTTGAGCAAGAAAAATAACATAAGTTGTACCACGGCGAAAACCCAAACAGACTCACCTCAGGTACGACTTCCAGAACCAGCACAGCCGTCAGAGTCAGAACCAACACCGCCATCAGAAATTCATTTAAATAAACTCGAGAAAAGTCGTACAATAACAAGAAAAGAATAAAAGCGATAAATGTCGGGCCTTGAACTCTCAACCTTCTACGGTACAGGAATGCTGCTGCTTCTGGACCTCCGGCACCGATCAAAGTTCTAACATCTGAACAGTCCATCATCTTTGACCGACCTTTTACCTTTTACCGTTAAAATCACATTCGTCATCCTCGTGCTAAATCCTCATCCTCATCATCGTATCTGACAGAGTTAATCCTTCAAGTGGGGTTTATTTTTCCTCGAGGCCTTCGTCCTCTTCCTCCAGGGGGGAGGAGGGAGACTTTTTTTCTTCTTCTTCTTTTATTACATCAATCCTCAATTAATAATTAATGAATCAAATCAGATTCATGCGGCTTCTTGTTAAAGTCCAATCTCATTTATCTCATGTCCATAAAGGCTCCTGTGGAATAAATGATGATGATGATGATGATGATGATGATGATGATGATGATAATGAAACTCCAGAACAGAGGTCGCCGTTGCTCAAATATATGTTTCCCTTTTTGTTTTTATTTCCACATCCCCTCTGGAATGTGACATATGAGCATCATCCTGGGATTTTTACCAGCGACGTGAAAAACACAGCGGCCTGCATTCACCCCCCCCCTCGTTACATCTTTACACCTCCGTACCGTTTCGCACCCTCCACAAGAGAGCCTTTCAGAGGCGAGGGCTGGGTTGGGGTCCGATGCACAGCTGAGGTCATACGTACGCCCGTGTGTGTTTTTGTGGCTGCGTGTGTGTGTGTCGGTAGTAGTGTAGTGGGAAATACAAAGTGTATGTGAGATAGAGGAAGAGAGCGGAACAGAGGAGTTTCAGTCTCCTCTCTCTCTCTCCCTCTCCTCTAACTCGCCCTCTCCCATTGGCCCACTTATCTGGACTCCAGTTTGATTCTGTCGTCACACAAACACGTCAAAAGTCTAAATTTTCACCACAGTTTGGGATAATTTTCGGTCCACCGTCATGATGGCGTGAGTGAGACCTCTTCTCAGCCCTTCACTCAGCCTCTTTTTTTTAATTTATTTTATCTTTCATAAACTCAAAAACAAAATTAATAAATGCATATTTATTTATTCAAATAGTCATGTTTTTAAAAATGTACGTATTCAGATTTCATAGAATTCATTTGTTTATTATGGAAACAATACAATTAAATCAGTTTAAAAAAAAAATAAAAAATACGAACAATGTTTGAATAAGTTTAATTATGCAAAAAAAGCGAGATTCAACGAGATAAAATTCACGAGATTGGTTTATATAACATTTTCAGGGAATTACGCTGTATGAATGGGAAATGTAAGTATATAAGAAATCTTATATAAATATGATTCATTCATAATTTAATCACATTAATTTCATATTTGTGTTTGTGTCAGGATTACATCATCCAAATTCTACCTCTAACTAAAATCTAACAATATTTTTTAAGTGTATTGTAACTTATTGTTTGTACATGTGTCCATTCAGATATAGTTGTTAGAGTAAAAGTGCTTCACTTACTCACTATTAAGTTACAGATGACCTCAAAGCGTGTAAGTTAAAGTAAACACATTCTGTTTATTGTGTTACGCAGGATCTAACATTACTAAACAGAACTATGATGACATTTATGATTATTGTTTTTGTATAATTATTAGTAGTAAAAATAGGAGTATGAGTAGCAGTATAATTAGTATTAAATACTACTACGTATACTAGAGGTCAAGGTTGGACACAGAATAAAAAATGGTATCAGGAAAACTGCGTCTGTTTTTTTAACAAGTATAATTTGCGAGAGGAAAAAAAGGAGAGGTGGTCGGAAAAGTGTGCAGTAGTAATCGAGTACAGTTATGTAATGTGTTTCATTTCCACCATTGCCTAGATAATCAGTGAAAACCCCCTCTTCCTCCTTTTCCTTCTCCCTCTCCCTCTCCTTCTCCCTCTCCCTCTCTCTCTCTCTCCCTCTCTCCCTCTCTCTCTCCCTCTCCCTCTCTCTCTCTCCCTCTCTCTCTCTCCCTCTCCCTCTCCCTCTCTCTCTCTCTCTCTCCCTCTCTCCCTCTCCCTCTCTCCCTCTCCCTCTCCCTCTCTCCCTCTCTCTCTCTGTCTCTCTGCAGTGGGGACATTCTTTTCCTTTTACAGAGAGAGGAGGGAGGCAGGAGGTTCCGACAGAGGAGCCAGTACCAGCGAATGAGGGTCAGACACATGGAGCTCTTATCAGCCGGCTCTGGCTTGAAGCACAGAGGGATAAGATAGTGGCAGGACATCAAAGCGGCGGGCGGCGTGCTGACGCAGGTGATGATGGTTAAACTCCAAATGTGCTTTCTGGGTTCGGAAATATGACAGAGTTCTGGGGTTACACGAATACCTGAACAGAGATACTGGATTTGTCCGTCATGCTGTAGTGACATCAAAGCCCCGAAAAGTTGTATGCAACGTCCCAATCCTGAACCTGTCTTAAAATATTACATTCTATTATTAGTTTAACATTTTTGAACGCCTTGATTCTTTTAACCAACATCAGTCCTGATCATAACTATAAAATATTCATTTATTTCACACTTTAAAAACACTTAAATACCAGTTTGTTTACATCTTGTCCCTAAAACTAACTAAACTAACTAGCTAGCTAGCATCAGTCTAGAGTTAGCATGAGGCTAAAGGGTTAATGATTGGTCGTCATGACATCACTGATCGAAAAAGTTGGTACAAATTGTTTTAAGAAGTTTTTAGATTTTATTTTAGAAGGTGGTAAATAGAAACTCTTTCATGTTAAAACATCAAAGTGAATGTGGCTTTGATCCCCAAGTTGTTGTTTTTTTATTTTTTTTAGTTCAAACAAAGTTTACTTCTTACATAAGTTAGCGTTATTTCATGGATCATTTTCAAACGTTCTGGCCACAAAGACCTTAGTGCGAGGAAACACTGGAAAGATTTTGGGAAATGTTGGTTGTATATTTCCAACACTAGGGGGAGTTTTACCTCCAAAGGTTTTCTGGCCATAAGTTTGCAACCGTTGGCCCGATTTAGTCCGAAGTCGGTGCAGATGAATCGACTCGAGGAGTTCTATCTCGCTATACTAGTTCATATTTCACTCACTAGGGGGAACATTTTATAAAAAAGAGAGTTTTTCACCTCTAACCTCCCAACCGTTGGTCCGATTCAGTCCAAACTGGGCGAATATGAAACAACTCAAGGAGGTTTATCCTGTACAATGTTGGTCGGACGTAACTTCCACATTTAATGGGAGGAGTTCCCTCAGGGTGATTTCTTGTACAACACGTTAGATTGGGGGCTTTTCGGGGATTCCCCCTGAGGACTAGTAGGACTAGTTCATTAGTTATTTAGTATCTGACTCTACTTGAAGCTCCTGTTTGTGCCTTAAAGCCTTAATTGTTGTTCCCTCGGGTGCTGTTGGTTCCTGTCCTCACCCTGTCATCAGTGGAAGGCATAATCTGTCTTATCGTAAAGTTCAGCTCACAACTCTACAGCAACCGCCATCATCGTCTCTCCCCCTACGTAACTACAGCATAACTTTATAATAACCTTATAATAAGACTGGCCTTATAAACGGCTCATGACTCATTTATTACTAGTTTATTATTAGTTTATTACTAGTTTATTACTAGTTTATTACTAGTTTATAAAATAAGTTGTAAACAATTTATAAATAGCTAAGAAGCTGTGATAACTCGTTATTAAAAAAGATAACAGTGACATGTGTTTATCATTGAAAAATGCATTTTAAGCTGTTTATAATAGTTTATTTATACTTTGAACGATATTAATGTTAATATTATTTTGGTACATAATTAATAAAAAAGGTTTCAGACATCACAAACATTATACAAATGAAACATAACGCGAGGATAGACTGTAAAAACAATAAAATAAAAACATGCAATTTCTAAAACAAAATTAAAACATTTGGAAATTGCTATAAAAACAATGAAACAAACTTTACAATCCAAAAACTATGAATATGCAAATTCTGTCACTTTTTGTTCACCAGTGTTAAAGCAGCTGGAACAAAACTGTTTTTATAGTGCTCTGGAATAAAACTCTTTGTGAAGGCAGACTTATTGTAAAGCGGTATTTTGTTAAGTTGTTTCAAAGAGTTATTTTTTAGTATATATTAAAGCATTGTTTTATGCTTCAAGTGTCTGAGGAAGATTTTCTCATTGATGGACAAAATTTAAACTGAAGTTTTTGTCTCAGTTTCAACTTTTTCACATATTTCCGTCATTATATGCGAAATAATCGCCATTAATTATCGGGAAGGAACTCATAAATGTCGTCAACATGCTGACGGAAAAAAGGCCCAAAAGAGAAAGTTCCCGTAGGAGTGTTTCTCGCTGGGATTTGTATTTCCCATAAAAGTTTATTTAGTTTAAATTACAGGTAGTGGAATAAAGAGTTGACCTATTACTAAGTCTCTGGATGAACTCATACGCTGCTATAAAACACATCTCCTTTTTTTCTCCTAGCCTTTACAGTTAGAAGAGTCAGAAAATTAGAGTTTTACTGGAAGCCGTCAGAAAGAACATCTCTCTCTCTCTCTCTCTCTCTCTCTCTCTCTCTCTCTCTCTCTCTCTCTCTCGCTCTCACAGTCAACAAATCAGCGGGCTTGTTTTTATTTGACTTAGTTGTGGGTAGAAAACTCTAGCCTTCAATTTCATGAAAAACCAAAAGTATTGCATGACGTTGATACATATTTGTCCTATTATCTCTATTAAAGGGCCAGTTCGTAAACACTGTTGCAGTTTGGCAGCTCATTTCCTGGCAGTTGCTTCAGACGAGCATTCGAGAACATTTTGTTTCATTTGTTAAATTTTCCGTCTGTGGCTTCTCGTCTATCCCTCCCCCCTCATTCCTCGGCCTCACTCCGCTCTTGGCTCTATTTCCGCGTGAGAAGGAAGAGTGCTAGGGCTCTCTGGAAAAGTGGAAAGGGAAATGGAGGCGGAGGAGGAGGAGGAGGGGGCAGGAGTTTCTTGAGAAATAACAGAACTTCAACCCATCGATCGGATGTCTCGGTTGAGACATGGAGGATCTGGATGTGTTTGGAATCCGGTGGGTCGTGTTGCTCAATAGGGGGGAGTTTATGATAAGAGCCATGAAAGGTTGCGTTTGTAAATGCGCTACACGTAGACCGCCGCTCGGCGATTTCCTGTAACTGGGAGAACCTAATCCTTCCTGGCACGACACACATGGTGAACACACTGCGTCTGAAACAGGCTGGAAGAAGGAATTCTCCGCTCAGCTGCCTTCAATAATACTTTCAGCGCTCCGGGGAGTCGGTCCTGAAACTTCACTTCTCTGCAGCTTTTCTCTCCTGCACCTAAAAATAAACCTCCTAAAGTTCCAACCCTGGACATGACTGAGCCCAAAACACCATAAAAACTAAAACCTTTCTTAGTTGTATTTATGCGATTCATTGTTTTATTTATATGTTTATTTCTATTTTCTTTTACATTCTTATTACATTTTAGAATTGTCATCGCCCCCAGCGCGCCGCCACAGATAACTCAAAAACTATTCCATTCACCATTTTCAGATTTAACACCCATATAGACCTGAGTGAGAGGAAGAACTGGATTGATTTTTGAAAAGATCGGTCGTACGTTTACGACACTAGTTGGATCTTTGTCTCCAAAGGTTTTTTTGGGCCATAAGTTTTACAACTACTATGAATTGACTCCAGGACATTTCTCTTCTATACACTTTGTTCCGAACATAACTCTAAAAGATTTTCATGGATCATTATCAAATTTGTTAGCCATGTAGATATCAGTGTGAGGAACAACTGGATTGATTTTGAGGAAGTAATGTTTTATATTTCTGACACTAGGGGCAGCTTTATCTCGATTCGGCAATAACTTAATTGGCCCGATTTAGTCCAAATTTGGTGAATTTGTATATATACATATATACATATATATATGTATATATATATATATATATATATATATATATATATATATTACAGTAAACCTATTTTACTCTAATGGTTCATATTTACAAACTTCAGGAAGCTTCTTTTTTTTTACAAAAATATATTGTGGCCATAACTTTCCATTAAATCTGAGGATAGGATCAGGGTTTTTTTTTGTACAACGCAGGGGAGTGGGGACAGGATACGTGAAGGGTTTTCCATCGATTGAAAGGCGGGGCCATGGCGGCACATCGTATCTTGATCCCCCCGCCGTGACGTCACTTTCCGTTTTGAACCATCTGTCCCAAACAGAGTCCCGCCCTGACGACGTCCACATGACGATACTCAGTTTCAGTCACAGCGCCCCCTGCTGCCGACAGGAAGTGGGCTTCAGGTGAGAAATGCTGATGATTGGCACATGCCCAGACGGACGCCAGGGCGCAACACCCGATCAACGCTGCTTTGCTCTTGTTTGTTTTTTCCAGGGTCGGATGCCATTCTGCTTTAGGGGTGTTGTCAGCGGCGCTGAAAGCCGATCCGATCCCAGCCAGTGTTGGCAAACGGATGCCGTGATTAAATATTCCTAAAAATAAAACCCTGGAACTTTCGCTGAGTTCCTGCGAGCGCGCTCGGCGAACGCCGGACGAAACCTGGACGAAACCCGTCTCCTCCTTGTGTTTCAATCACAGCCGGTCCGCTGAGGGCGGGAGCGGCGAGGAAACACCTCCACGCCAAGTGACTCATACTAGAGCAAACGGACATGGCTATCTCGTGACAACACACAAGTGGTGACCTTGAGTTGAGAGCGCACACACACACACGTATGCAGAGAGGGGTAGGTCAACATGTTGCTGATAAAGCATTTTCTGTGTCAACACGCTGAGGTTTTACAGGACAGCTCAGTGTTTGAACATGTTTCACAGAGAAAGTCTCTTTTTTACGGCCGCGGCGTTTTTACCTGTGTTTGCTCTTGGAGGGGATTGAAGCCGATTAAGTCTGTTCTGCTTCTGCACACACGTGAGACCCTCTCCGTCTGAAGCACACTTCCTTTTCTGCAGGATTATAACGACTCTACACTCAACAAAACCTTGACTGATGACTTATAACCAGCTTTTAACACATCTCTTAAATGATCAATGTGGGTCACTATTTGGCAACATTAAGTCAGCAATACAGATAAGTGGGCTCACTATTTGGCAAGGTCTCTAATAACCTGGACTTTTTCCAAGCTAACGTTTAAAAGTAAAATTGGGTATTCACTTTCATCACTATGCGGATGACACCCATCTCTATCCATCCTTCAACCCAAACTCAAACCTTCCTCCATCTTCCTTCTCCTGGAAATTAAAACCTGGTTCTCTCGTAACTTCCTGACCCCCGCCCTATATATATATATATATATATATATATATACAAACATAAACATATATACATACATTTATGCATTATACAGAAATACGTACATGTATCTATATATACAGTACTCTATATATATATATATTTATACAGTACAGTATATATATATATATATATATATATAAATACACATGAATGGAATTTTCTAATCCAACATTTTTCGTTTCGTTTTGCGGGCGGATACAGAACTAAAGTCTGGCCCGGTAACTTCTGCTAGATTCTGATTTGTTTACACAAAATAGTCCATTCCTCACACAAACAGACAGGTTCTGTTCTGTTCTCCTTTCTTGAATCATGACTAGCTGTTGCCAAACGGCTCCAGAAGCTCCATCTTGCAACATGACCTGGATTCTTCTCTGTTGCACAAGAAAAGGAATCTTATCAGAGACGTGCATCTCTGCTGCTCTCGGGTCAGAACCTCAAGAATTCGCAGCCAATAAGCCGCTGCAGCCTCATGAGCGGACCTGCAGCGCCGTCGGACCTTCGACGTCCCGCTGCAGATTTATGAGCCTCTGCAGCGAGAAGAAGCTAAATCAGGTTTGTTTGTGTCCCTGCTGAGTGTGGAGGATTCTAACAGACAGCTGATGGAAGAGAGAGAGAGAGAGAGAGAGAGAGAGAGAGAGAGAGAGAGAGAGAGAGAGAGAGAGAGGGAAGAGTTTGGGTTTTTTCCACGTCTGCTGGAGATCCAGTCGATTCTGACGGGAGGGGAAACGTCGTCTGAGGGGTTTGTTTGGGATGTGGACGAGAAATGTATAACTCTATAGAGAAAACACACCTTCACCATTCACGAGCACACACACACACACACGCTCACACACACCCACACACACAGTCACACACACAGACACACACACACACACACAGTCACACACACACACACACACACACGCTCACACACACACACACACACAGTCACACACACAGACACACACACACAGTCACACACACACACACACACACACGCTCACACACACCCACACACACAGTCACACACACAGACACACACAGTCACACACACACACACACACAGTCACACACACACACACGCTCACACACACACACATACACACACCCACACACACAGTCACACACACAGACACACAAACACAGTCACACACACACGCACACACACAGTCACACACACAGACACACAAACACAGTCACACACACACACGCAGTCACACACACACACGCTCACACACACCCACACACACAGTCACACAAACAGACACACACACACACACACGCTCACACAGTCACACACACACACACACACACGCTCACACACACAGTCACACAAACAGACACACAAACACAGTCACACACACACACACAGTCACACACACCCACACACACATACACACACCCACACACACAGTCACACACACAGACACACAAACACAGTCACACACACACACACACACGCACACACGTCTTCATTCATGAGACACAAAATAAATACGGCTATATTGTGGAGAGTTTTTGTGACGAGGAAGTAAAACTTTTTCTGCTCCTTCTATCATTGAAGGTTTGGAGGATTTTCTCAAACACACAAATAAGATGATGAAAGTGAAAATATTTTCTCCTTGGAGCCGGAGGAGATGGAGATGGATGACGTGAAGTTAGTGTCTGTGTTCTCCACAACGAACCTTAAAAGAATAATCGTCTTTTTACCCCGGAGGAATCAGGAGAGGTCAATCCTTCAGAAACCCATGGAAATTTAGAACGTGTGTGTGTGTGTGTGTGTTTGAGTGTGTGTGTGTGTGTTTGCGTGTGTGTGTGTGTGTTTGAGTGTGTGTGTGTGTGTTTGCGTGTGTGTGTGTGTGTTTGAGTGTGTGTTTTTGTGTTTTTGTGTTTGAGTGTGTGTGTGTTTGTGTGTGTGTTTGAGTGTATGTGAGTGAATCTGTGTGTTTGTGTGTTTGAGGGTGTGTGTGTGTTTACATGTGTGTCTGTGTGTTTGCGGGTGTGTCTGTGTGTCTGTGTGTTTGCGGGTGTGTCTGTGTGTTTGTGAGTGTGTGTGTGTAATTGTGTGTGTGTGTGTGTGTGTGTGTGTGTGTGTGTGTGTGTGTGTGTCTGCTTGCGTTGGGTTGGAGTGTTAGTCTTCATCACACTCCTCCAGAGGAAGCCCTGCACAAACAAGTCTGACCGGTCCGGCGTCACCCTGAGGAGAGCCTCGGAGCTTTGAGAGCGAGTTCATGCCGGCGCTCCTTTAAAGAGGATTCATTTCATTTAGACGGGAAATATGACATAAAGCTATTCAACAGAATCCCAGACTTCTCTGTTATTCTGCATCATTCTCTCAACGTGGTGACAAAACTTCACTTAATACGTGTGACCTCTGACCCCCACCGAGAGAGAGAGAGAGAGAGAGACACACTGAGAGAGAGAGATATACAGATAGACAGGCTTAGAGAGAGAGAGAGAGATAGACAGACTGAGAGAGAGAGATATAGAGATAGACAGACTGAGAGAGAGAGAGAGAGAGAGAGAGAGAGAGAGAGATGTCAGACTGTTTAACAGCTCCCGGTGGAACTGTGTTGTGTCTGAAACTCTGGAATTCCACCTCATTTATCCTGCAAACCGAGTGTGTATCTCTGAAACTACACATCTACACACTAGAAGATTGGCTTTATTGTATCTGTGGACTTTCTTATCTTCCCTGCCGCCGTCACTTTAAGCCTCCGTTGCATCTTTGTCGAATTCATTTAATGCATTTAGAAAGAAACTGTTTCCACCAAAGCGAGTCGTGGTGCGTATAATTTGATATAAAGTTTCTACGGAAGAAAAATGTGACATTCTCCCATCGCCTTCATCAGGCTGAGTCATTCGGTATTTAGTCAACCTCAATTTAACCTACATCAAAATTTTAGCATTGGATGATAACGTTTACGAAATCAAGCTATTTAGAGTTTTAAAAATGCCCCCCCCCCCTCCTTTCTTTTGTTTTTTTGAGTAACATGGACAGCTGAAGGCCCAGATGAAGATTAAAGAGAGAGCCCTGTACTGGTTGGTACTGGTTCTGGTACTGGGCCCCTTCACTTTGAAGCGTTAATGCCATTCTGTCTTTTACTGTTTCCTGTTTTCTTTTGAAGGTGTGTTTATCCGTGTCATTTACTTGGCTTTACACTTCCTGTACTCGTGACCCGTTTTGCTTTATTAGATCTGTCTATGTTCCACTTCCTGTTCTTTATATTTATATATATATAATCCAGAACTATTCTTATCTTCTTTATGGTTATCACTGCTGTCAATCAACCACTGCTGGTTTCACAACCCCGCCTTCTTTACATAACAGCACAATCAATGATGAGTCACAGCAGTCAAAAAACAAAACCAGAAATAAAGCAGAGCAGAAAAGAGACAGCTGGATCCTTCAGAACCGCGTGCAAGACAGAGCCGACTCGTGAGTGGACTCATGAACGGAAAGCGGTTTGATGTTTGAGAAAGGAAAGCCAGGCTCGGGTTGAAGAATGACTGTTCCGGGTTTCCCTGTTGCTCATGAACTGTGACACATGCTGAGAAACTTCAGAGAACCTTCTTAGTCGGACCTCAGGGGTTACTGGTAAACAGTCAGCAGGTACCGATGTAAACAGAGATTCAGAGGACATGTGGGGAATTCTGCTGTTACTGGTCCAGACTCCCTCAGAGGCCAGAACATACACGCATATGTAGTAGTAGTAGGATCAGTAGTAGTAGTAATAGTAACTATTAGTAGTAGTAGTAGTAGTAGTAGTAGTAACTCGTAGTAGGATCAATAGTAGTAGTAATAGTAACTATTAGTAGTAGTAGTAGTAGTAGTAGTAGTAGTAACTCGTAGTAGAATCAGTAGTAGAAGTAACTAGTAGTAGGACTAGTAATTAGTAGTAGGATCAGTAGGATTAGTAGTAGTAACTAGTAATAGTAGTAGTAGTAGTAGTAACTAGTAACTAGTAATAGCAGTAGTAGTAGTAGTAACTCGTAGTAGGATCAGAAGTAGTAGTAACTAGTAGTAGTACTAGTAGTAACTAGTAGTAGCGGTTCTCTGCTGCTCCTCTGCTGCTTGAACTCTTCTCCACCCGTTGACTTTAGCCAAAAATGACAAGATATTTGTTCCTTTGTAAAAACTTGATTGATGGCGATCCTCGTGATGCCGCATTAAACAAGCCGGGATGACGTTGCAGTGCATTGTGGTCCGACTGATGTTCATGGGTATTATCTATTTATCTCGCTCTTATCTGCTCCATGTGACACGGCGGGGACTGGAGGTATTTTCCCATGAAGTAAACTTGGGCTACTGACCAACTGAAATCACTGACTCACCCTCCCTCCTCATGTCCTCCTTTTCCTCCGCTGCCGAACCTCCACCCCTCCACCCCTCCACCCCTCCGTCGCTCCCTCCATCCTGATGAATCCCCTGATGAATCCAGAAGCATGAACATCACATCTCCGCGTCAGCCGTGTTGGTTCTGCAAACCTGTTCAGCGCCGGTTGCCGGGCGACCGCTGTCCGTATATGTGTGCAATGTTTGGCACATCACCATAGCGATGTTGTGGAGGGTTAAATATTTGCAAAGTGTCACTTATTAGAAGCGCTGCCTTTTCTGTGTCAGCGGCGCCAACGCAACCGGGTCTGAATGGATTCATTTCAGGCCACGAGAAAAGAAGCTCTCGAGAAACCAGGCCACGTTGTTCTGGGATGTTCTAATGCCAGACGCCAAATCAATCACGCCGAGAGAATGGAATATAAAGAGATAATTCATGTCCTGGATCGTCAGGACCAGATTTTAGAGCAGAACACAAACCGTAGGAGGTTTGGAGATTTCTGACCCAAACCTCACCCTGACCCGTCACCCTCTGCTGCAGCAACAGAAACCAGAACTTCTCACGTTCCAACTACAGACCTTGTCCTGATCTGCAGGAGCAGGAGGACCTCCAGTATTATCAGCAGTAATATTAGTAGTAGAAGAAGTAGTAAACAGAATTTATCTCCAGGATCATCGGGACGGTTTTTGTTTTAAACCCGCAGAAACCTCAGGTCACCTCTGGGGAATTGACCTCATGATGATGATGAGGAGGAGGAGGAGGAGGAGGAGGAGGAGGAGGATGATGGTGCTGACTGGGCAGTTTGAGCCTTCAGCGTGAGTCAGACTCCTGAAAGTTCCCCTCGGTTTCCCTCCTGTGAGCCCAGAATAAGCTCCACAGGGACGGGGGTCGGCCCGCACCGGTTTATTTTAAGCTTTATTATAAACGCCTCGCTTCACGAAGGAGGCGGAGGAAAAGGAAACCAGTTGTGTTGGAAAATTTATAATGATGCTTTTTAAAGCCAGATGAGCATCGTCATTTCTGCAGAAGAGAATCACCATCGCATTCATTTATAACTACGTTTACACTCTAAAGTAACAAATGTAAAATGTGCAAATCAGACACTTTATTTCTAAAGTTATAAAGGGCTCTGGTATTTGTAGCTTTGTTGGTGGTGGTGGTGGATCAGGCGTTCAAACCGCTGGTGCTTGATAGCCGAGGGGACAAGTTAGAACTAGTAACATTTACATATCTTACAAATAAGTTAATAAAAAAAAAACGAGTACTTTAGCCTTTTGAACTTTGGGCCGACATTCAGAACTCGTCTGGAATCGTTTTCTCGTTAAGTGTACGTAGAGAGCCGATCAACTGGGCCTGGACAACGGTTGGATCATCGGATTGGTTTTCCGACTGACTCAGGCTTTATCGCACAGTTGAAGCACAGCCACGATGTAAGAACATACTTTCATATCGCGCCTGTCCGAAGTAGCTACTGACCATCTGAGATGTTGTGGCGTAGAGTCGAAAGAGCATGATAGCAGCTGAACAGGAAGTAAAACAAAGGTTCTTGGAGTCAGAGTGGTGATAGCTAACACTGTGTACAATCAAAAGAAGCTCTCTTACCCACAATTCTCTTTGCTAAATAGACAAGCCATACGGTCCACATCCTCCTACATATTTTTTGAGTTCAAATGTGCCAACGCCTCTTTTTTTTTCAAGCAGTTTCGGGGCACAGGATGTCAAAAACAATCAAGTCCGCTTATTTTTGTCTTGTTAGCATGTTGCTACCGAACAAACTTCTTCCTGCTTCGGAGTTTTCAAATCAAACTTAATGGAAAATTGGCAATAACGACAATGGGCTACCTGGGTCGTTAGCTTCCAGGGACTATTTATTCGTACAGTGCGAGCTAGAATCAAACAAGTCTGACTATTAAGTCGCGTTAGCCCAGCTTTAGCTAGAAAGCTAAACCTCCAACGGAGGTAGACATTAGTAAGAGACAAATAGATTGCTTCTTTTAGGATACTTACGTTTTAATTACCGACCTTGTCGAGATAATAATAAAATACCCTATGGATGTAACGAGATATTTTTAACGTACCATAGTTTCACGATTACGTGAGTGACCCGGGAAAACCGACAGTTTCATAAAATCTTATTCGACGTCGTGATGTGATAAAAATGTAACCACATCGATGATTACGAGATGCCTCTTGGTAAAATTCCATGCAAATAATGTAATTTGCAATAATGCGTAATCTTTCCGAGAAACGGACAAACCAAATAATAAAGATAAATTCCATGGCGGCGGTGAAGAACCGCGTTAGGAGCAGCGATTTGAACTCCTAACGGTCGCAATAAAAGGTCGGCCGGAATGCATCACAGAAAAATCAGCTGACGGAACATGACCTCATTGGCTGTTAACATCCCATAATGCTATCAGGTAAAAGATAAGAGACCTTCAATAAAAGTTTGATAAAAGGCATCTCCAGCGAGTAAAAATATTATAACTCAACTATAACTTGTAGTTCTGCATCAGCAACAATAAACGGGCCTGAGGCGGCTGATTAGATGTTCGTACTTTCACTTTTAAGACAAATTCGTAATATTTAATCTAATTTAATGCTACATTCACTGGAGCGGAGGATCTCCATGCTTCTTCAAGCCCACCCAATGACAGTAGACATCATTTAGTGGCATAAGATAAGTCGTTTTTTTGTATATCAGGGTCACACACACTGAACTAATGTCCTTTAAATGGACGGAAATGTAAAATATCACTTTCTCCTAACGTTTTTCTCTTTGTGCCGCAGACTAAAGAAGAAGCAGAAAAAGTCCTACTTCTGAGAAACAGCACAGAAAATCGAATTAGTTAATTGAATTTTGATTAAATAAGAACTTTGAAAGACTAGGATTCATGTGACTCTTTGAACCTAATGAGAAAATGAACTTAATGGACAGTAAATATTCGCTATCATATAATTTTGAAGGCGGGGCTTCCCAGCGGAGGATTGATCACCGCCGCCGATAGAGACGTAATCAGATGAATCGTATGATTTTATAAACTCTCTCCCGCGTCTGTCGTGTCTTGTCTGTGTTTTCGTTACTTCTTGGAAAAAGTCGGACCAGTTATGAAATCGCCGCCGCAGATGCGCGATATCAGCGCGACATCAGCGCGACATCAGCGCGATGACCCGAAAAAAAAAATAGACTCGTTTTTTAGACCGAAATAGTCTATGTGTCATTTTCAAGTTTTATACCCAAATAGCCATTAATGTGAGGAAGAACTGGATTGATTCTGGGGAAGGTCGCTTCAATATTTCCAACACTAGAGGGAGATTTATCTCCCATTTCTTTCGGGGCTATAATTTCTCAAGCGTTGGTCCGATTCAGTCCAGATTTGGTGCAAATGGATCAACTTGAAGGTATTCATCTCTTAAAAATCATAATTAATAATAATAATTAATAATTCATTAATATTTCATTCACTAAGTGGAGCTCTTCTTTTTTTTTTTTTTAAATAAAAACACCGTTTCCTTGACATAACTCAAAAACTATGTCATGAATTGTTCCCTTATTTAATGCCCAAATAAACCGTAGTAAGAGGAAGAACTGGGTTGAACTTGGGGAAGATTGCTTGCATATTTTTAACACTAGGGGGGGCTTTATGTTCCACTGTTTTACCGTTGGTCCAATTTAGTCAAGAATGTGTTGAATATGAATCGACTATATTCTTTAGATCATATTTTACTCTACTGAGATCCTAAATAACACAGTTTGTCTGACGTAACTTCCACATTTAATTTGAGGAGTTCAATCAGGGGGGATCGCTCGTACAATTCAATGGAATCAGGGACTTTTCGGAGGAATACGCCCTTGTCGTCAGGGACGACGGCGCAGGATTAATTCTATTTACTTCGATGAGTTACCATCAGCTGTGCAACCTCTCGCCTTCATTTCTCATATTTCAGATTTTCCCACAGTCTATACTTACGCTGGTTTTTCGACGCAGCGACGTGGCGCCGTGCCCCGACATGTTGGGATTGTACGTGTACGCCGGTATGTTACTCACGAAAAACCCTGCTGGAAAACTTGGCATGGAGCGCTAACACACGCTTAGTCACCGAGGAAGGGATGCAGAAAAAAATAATAACCTGACGGCCGCTGTCAGCAGGAATGCTCCTTTAAGGTTGTGTGCATGTGTGTGCGTGTGCATGTGTGTGTGTGTGTATGTGGGCCCCTCCCTGTCGGAGTGACTTTCAACACAGCTGAGGCAGGAACAAGCCGAGCAAATGTCACCGCAACTCACAGGAAAACACATCCTAGCAGCAAACATGTCGCTGCAGCCCGGCTCAAACCTACCGGCGGGCCGAGGGAGAAAATCTGGAAAACTCAGGGAGAGAGTCCGGACTTTTCCACGGCCGTCTAATGCCCACACGTATAATTAAGTTATTTATATCCAGCTGCAGTTATTAATAGCAGAACATGAGAGGCCTGTTCGGCTTCATCGGACCCTGTGGGACGCGACGCCAGTTCATACTGGGGGGGTTCAGTCCCGCTTCAGTCCGAAAGAAGGAGGGGTGCGACTTTAAACAAAATAAAAAAGAGAAGAAAATAGTTCAAACATTCCTCCCTCACCATTGCTCCCGCCATGAATGTGTGGGTCCATGTTTGTTTGTGAGGCCTGGACCCAAAAACCGTGAACTCTGCTTCCTGTTTGGATCATAGACTTCGGCGGTGTGGGGGTCCGGGCCGAGGGGAGGCGGGTCGGGTTATTCATTCTCTCTTTAGAGCGTTGTACATTGTTGTTAACGGCTGTTGATAACGGCTAAGCGGAAAGGCCCCCAATCCCCTGCGTTCTACAAGCAATCTCCCCTCAGATAAAATGTTATGTCGGAAAGTCAAGTGTTTACCATTAAAACAAGCTCCTCCTAGTGGGTGAAATCTGATTTATTGCAGTAAAAATATCGTATGTAGATAGATCTCCTCGAGTCTAATCAGATGCACCAAATTTGGATTCAATTGGACCGACGGTTTGGAAGTTACGTCCAAAAAACTGTGTTTTTCATTTAAAAAAAAGGGGGTAAAATATGAAGTGGAAGAATAAAAAATACGATTTATAGAAGATAAGTCTTTTATATATCGTACGTATTCTCCTGAAGTCACGTCATGTGCATCAAATCTGGGTAAAATCGGACCAACGCTGGAATGAATAAATCTGTTCACTTTCCAAAATCAGCCCATTCTAGCAGGTTTAGGTTAACTTAACATTAAAACTCGTTCAACCAATCAAAACCTCACGTTCAGTTTTTACTAGATTAGTTCATGTGAAAGAGAATAAAGTTAAGTTTAGGATAAAAAAGTGACATTTGTTGAATGTATTTTTGCAGGAGGAGGTTCAGATTCTATATAATAGATTTTAAGAAAATATTGCCAATAAAATAATAATTAAAAATAAAATAGACTTATGTAGAAAATTTGGAATAATAAAATAAAATTGAATAAAATAAAAATACAAATATTTAAAACAAATGAATAATATATGATGAAAAATCTAATTAAAATAAAACATTTTCCTTCTTTTATGTGTTGATATTGTTGTATTTATACATATTATAGTACACATAATATATTTTGGTCTAGAATAAAACTCAAATAAATCAATCGATTCATGTATCAAGAATAAATATTAAAAAGTAGAATGGTGAAATATAAAAAATAAATGATAATATATGATAAAAAATAAAATAAATAAATGTTGATATTGTAGTGTGAATATATCGTAGTAAAAATAATGTATTTTATTTTATTAAATTATATTATATTGTCAAATTAATCAATTAAATCATTAGTAATAGATATTAAACTTGAATAGAGAAAATATTAAATAATAATATAAAAACTAATGATAATATGTAATCAAATAAATAAATGTTGATATTATGGTATAAATATATATTAGGATACATAACATATGTTTTTTATAAAATTACATGATATCATATTGTATGTATAACGTTGTAAACGGGGCCGATTGAATGTTTATTCTTTACCCTGGTACTAACTAATGATCCTCAATAAACTAAAATAAATGAAACAGTGTGACAAAACATCTATTCAGAACCTTTAAGAACATTTTACGCCCATGTTTACTTTCATTAAATGAACCGTCTTGTCTTTTCCTCACTTTTACTCCACAAATCTTGAAATACTTTATAAATGTCTGGGTCACCATTCATCCGTTTTTGCAATTTTCTACATTTTAATAACTTTTAAAATGCTAAATACTCCTTTTTTTTGTTTATCTTTACTATTCATGAGCTTCCTCCTCAGGACTGAGGATGACTGTTTGTTTTTGGAGTTTTGGGCCTCAGGTTGAGGCCGACCCTTTCTTATCTCTGTGTGACTGTCAATAATTATTTACCGCCATTAGTCAGACTTTTCTGTTATTGCGCAACACGAACGTTTGCGCCGTCATTGCCAGGACTGAATGTGAGTCATAATCTAGTGGGCGAAACATGCGACAGCAGTACATAAAAGTCTCCAGGAATGCTGATATCAGCACCGGGGGGGAAAAGAAAACGGAAGTAAATATGGATCCAGTTGTTTGGAACTTTATCAGGTCACATGACTTGATCTTAACCTTTCTCATTGAAAAACCCCGGTTTTCCCATAAACCCCACTGCCGAAACTCACGGCACCTCTTCTGGTTCCGTGTTTATCCGACTTAAGATTGGATTAATGACCCCTCAGCAAACACGGCTACGCCAGGCAACCCAGAGTCCGCCGAGATAACGAGGCCGCTGTCCGACGGCGACGGCTTTAATGTCCAATCAGAGTATTTATTGGAGGCAGGGAAAGAGTGTGTGACATTTTTACGGCCTTGAAAGTCAAAGGACGGCGTGTAAAAACAGATCTTATAATGTGTGCGGATGGGAAATAAGGCTTTATTGTGTCTGCACTGGAACCCTACAAATCACACACACACACACACACACACACACACGCACACACACTCCGAGTGTTACTATAATACATTCTTGTGGGGGGAACAGCTGCCAGACTCGTCTGAATTCCTGGAGGAAGACAAACAGAAAAAGAGCTTATAGTGGACCAGAGTTGAGAGTTAAGGTTTATTTACATTATTTGGACCTGCTGTTTATTTTTTACTCATTTCATTTCTTGCTTTCAAGTCAAATAATTTTAGACTTCTTATATATATATTTTTTTTAAACTTTTTTGTAGGTAAAAACATTGAGAAGACTGGTCAGGGACAGGTTGATTTCACACTTCCTGTCAATCAAACATCAGTCGCAGGTGTGTGTTTGCTGTAAATACATGATTGACAGGCTGTTTAATCAGAGTGGAAGTAAAAAAAAACCACAAACACTTTTACTTTACAACTAATTAGACAGACGCGTTACTTTAAATAGTCCGCGTAACTTACGCGGACTATTTAAAGTAATGCGTAAATTCAGTATGTTAAAAAACAGAAACAAACAGAACCAGTCAGACATTTGGACCGTTTCACACTCACTAAAACATTACTTTAGAACTCTGCGCTTTTATTTTCATACTATTATGCTGTACTATATAACTCCTACTTTTTACTTCTATTCTTCTTACTTTTATATTTTTTACGACTCATTACTTTTATGCCTTTTTTAACTTTTGTTTACTTTCATAACTACTTTATACATTTTACTTTTTACATTTGTTACAATGCTTTTGACTTTTAAACTTTTTTGCTTGCATACTACTCCTTTTTTTGACATTCATATATATTTACCTTTATACTTTCATTCTTTTGGCTTTTTAAGCTCTTTCACCTTCTTCCTTTTTATTTTTATATTTTTTATTTTTATATATATTTTTACTTTTTTACTTTTATGTTTTTACTTAAGTACTTTTTTTACTTTCATACTTTTTTACTTTTACACTTTTAAATTTTGTACTTTTTTACATTTATACTTTTTTATGTTTTTATACTTTCATACTTTCATATATTTTTCTTACTTTCATACTTTTTTTTACTTTTCTACTTTTAAATTTTTTCACTTTCATACTTGTACATTTTTTAAAACTTTTTTTAAACTTTTTTTTTCTTGAATACTTTTGTTTACTTAATACTTTCTTACTTTTATACTTTTTTTACTTTTATACTCTCTACTTGTTACCAAAGTCCTACTTTTTCTTCTTCCACTTTTCTTTTCCTTTTACGCTTCGAGTCCGTTTGACAGTTTGTACTTTTTCACTTGTACTTGAGTAAACCAGCTGAATACTTTGACTTCCAGTAACTGAACCTCTGCTGGAGTGAAGTTTGTGTTTTTCTACTTTTACCGCCTCTGCCCGTCGTGCCGAGGAATGAACACATGAATAAACATAAACCGGAGTCAAACAGATGTGGAGCAGGCGGCGGCGGCGGCGGCGGCAGCGAGGGCTGAGCAGAGTTATGTAAATAAGCCACTTTGCTTTCATTTGCCCGTGAAACTGAAGCTTTTCACGCAGGCTGCTAAAAATACAGGTTTTTGTTTTTTTCCCTCGTCTTCTTCTTCTTCTTCTTCTTCTTCTTCTTTTTTTTTGTTGTTGTTGTACGACCCGCCCTCCTCTGAGCTCACCATGAAACCCGATGCTGAGGGAGGGTCGTCCGGGAAGATTGCGGAGTGGAAACTCCTCCCAGGCTCTGGGAGGAGTCAGTCCGGCTCCTATATAAGCGGCGCCTCTGCAGTTTGTGACTAAACTCTGGACACAGGAATCAAACCCTCAACTGTGGATCAGAGCTGAATCTTCTCCACCTGGCTCAAGAGGTACAGCATGTCCAAAATGCTCGACGACATTTTCACGAAGGTGAGTCACGGTCTGAGAGCTTTTATTATGGAAAAAAACTAAGAAGAAAAACAGCCGTGGTGAATGTGAAGGAGGAGGTGGAGGAGGAGAGGGAGGAGGAGGAGGAGGTTGTGTAACTCCTGTCCTGGAGTGTTTGTTCATGCCTGCTCATGTTTTTTTTTTCTCTTCTTGGAGTGACAGACAGAACGCCGAATTCCTTCTCAAAGTGTATTAAAACAGAGATAGAGAGAT